>BJBW01005314.1:101309-214091 GCA_004320125.1 Scolopax mira | reverse complement strand
GCTGGCAACACTTCTTTTGATGCAGCCCAGGATGGGATTAATTGGCCTTCTGGGATGCAAGTGCCCACTGCCTGCTCATGTCCAGCTTCTCATCCCTCAGCACCCCCAAGTCCCTTTCCTCAGGGCTGCTTTCTAATACCTCATCCCCCAGTCTGTAAACTGGTATTGTCTGTATCACAGAGTCTTTTCCCAGTCCATCTCTCCCTGCTGCCCCAATCAAGACACCCTTGGCGCTGTAACCCCTTTGGCTATGGTAGTTGTCGATCTTTTATCAAGCAAGCCTGAAATCACTGGAAAGTACTAAGTTTTTTTTTTTTTCTTGCAGGAAGTAAAATATCCCCATGAAACTCCTACATGTGTACTTTGGGGCCTTTTAGGTTGCATGATTTCTGTGTGCCATGTCTTTGAAGATTACTTCAGAACTGAGTGTGTAACTCTCAGCTGCCCAAGTTCAGTGGGGTTATGGAGCAGAAAAAACATGTTCTACTAGCTTCTCCGTGACTTCTCCACTTTCTTTTCCACCTCAAGCTTGTCTGTAAAGAGAAGTCATCTGTCTGGTTTAGGTCTTAGTTATCTGAGAAGACAGCTTTTTTCTTCCCTGTGTAACACTGTAGCTCCTGAGATAGCTTGCTGAGGGAGCACTCTCTGGATTGAACCACCTCGAGGCCAGCTTCTGACCTTCACCTGCGTAACCAGCTTTCTCTGCTGAGCAAGTGGATTCTTTCCTGAAAGTGAAGGGCTTTACTCAGTATCTGATGTCACAAACGGCGTTGCTGTGTGCATATGATTAGGTATGTGCTCGCCAATATTAGAAATGCATGTATATATCTATTATAATGTCATGCTCCGCTTCAGCTGATGTTCAGGGCACAGTCAAAGGACACAGCTGCAGTCTCAGCTGAGCAGAAGGATGAACAAAATGTCAAGCGGGTTCATGACAGTTTTATTACTGCACTCTTCAGGTCACAGTGAATATGAACAGTAGCTAGTTCAACATATTCGTCAATGACCTAGATGAGGGGACATAGTCTACCCTCAGCAAGTTTGCTGATGACACTAAACTGAGAGGAGTGGCTGACACAACAGAAGGATGTGTCATCATACAGTGAGATCCAGACAGATTAGGAAGTTGGGCGGAGAGGAGTTCAACAAGGGTTCAAGTGTAGGGTCCTGCACCTGGGGAGGAATAACCCCATGAACCAGAGAAGGTTGAGGGCTGACCTGCTAGAAAGCAGCTTTATAGAGAGAGACCTGTGAGTCCTGATGGACAACAAGTTGATCATGAGACACCAATGTGCCCTTGTGGCCAAGAAGGCCAGTGGTCTCCTGGGGTGCATTAAAGAGCATGGCCAGCAGGTCAAGAGAGGTCATCCTCTCCCTCTACTCTTCCCTAGTGAGGCCACATGTGGAGTCCAGTTCTGGGCCCACCAGCTCAAGAAGGACAGGGAACTACTGGAGAGTCCAGCGGAGGGTTACAAAGATGATCAAGGGAAAGAAGTTTCTCTTATGAGGAAAGACTGAGAGACCTGGGTCTGTTTAGCCTGGAGAAGCGACGACTAAGAGGGGATCTTATCAACACTTATAAATATTTCAAGAACAGGTGTCAAGAGGATGGAGTTAGGTTCTTCTCAGTGGTACCTGGTGAAAGAGGCAACAGACACAACCTGGAAAACAGGAAGTTCCTTCTGAATATGTGGAGGAACTTCTTTACTTTGAGAGTAACAGAGCCCTGGCAGAGGCTGCCCAGAGAGGTGGTGGAGTCTCTGTCTCTGGAGATATTCAAAACCCACCTGGATGCATTCTTGTCCAGCCTGAGGCAGAGGCCTCACTGAGAGTTACACTGCATTTTACTGTCAGTTTTGTTAGATTCCAAACTTAAAGACTGCCAGCTGAGGGAATTTACTTCAGATGTGTCCTTCATAGTTACTTTAGTTGATAAAGCGTTAAAGCTTGCCCTGGAGAACATAACTAACAGGAAAACAACATAAAGGCTGCCAGTGGTAGCAAATTCACTGCTGTTTGTCTGATAACTGCTAGAAACCTAACATGGACACATGTCTATATTTTGGAGATCAGGGGCTAATATGGTAACTTTTGTCTTTATAACACACAATTACATACATATTTGATGCTGTTATCTTCTAGTCTAGTCAGGCAAATTTTCCCTCATAAATCGACAAATTTTCTTACTTAAATCATGATGATTTTTTCCAATGTGAATATTTCTGCATTTAACTTTCAGTAATTTACCTGAACACCACATCTTAGAGTGAAAAAACAGTCCTCATGTTCAGACCGCTTTTCTGCAACCATCATTCCAAGGACATGTTAATTTCCCCAGATAGTTCAAGTTAAAAAAAAAAACCCAACAAACTACTTTTTGAAAAATAATGGACATACATAGAAAAGCATGTCCACAGTTTCTGTATGTTCTGAAACCCAAATTGCCTAGAGCTGCCCTGATTTCAAGCTCATGAGTCATCTAAGCTCAAGCTGTGGAAATTCCAGAGGGCATGTTGTTAAATAATGCATAAGTGATGTAATCTTACTGTTTTTCTCATTGGCAAAATGCTGCAGGATAGAATTAGGGAAAAGAATCTAAACCTATCCTGTTCCTATCTCCCTACTCCTTTTTTTTTTTTTCTTTTTCCTTTTAGAATTGTCACATCCAAAGACTTAATTTTTAAGCGATAGGAACACAAAACTATGTTAAATTACAGCGTGACAATCTCTCTCTCAAGTGATGAGAAACATCCTGAGAATCTTTTCTGCTTCAAGTCCTATACCCGAGTATGTTTTGTATTTTCTCCTTTCCCAGTGTGGTTGTATATGTATGTATATGTGTATCCAGTTAACATAAAATTATGTACTTATAGAGAGACTGGGAGAGATCTCTTTTGCAAAAAACTGTATCATATGTTTCCCCCCCCCCCAAAAAAGGAAAGTAACTACCTCTCAAAGTCATTAAAGCCTTTTTATTAACTCTAACACTGTATAATATTTGAATAAGCAATCAGGTTATGCAAATAATAATCTTTTTTTATCTAGAGGTATGCATCTGTAATTAAGAATGTCAGTCACCTTATCTTGTAAACAGTCTGTTCTTAGTACACAAATAGGGGATCTGGTGCAGATGTGTCTGTTTATGCCAGCGTGCCAATATATCATTTCTGCTGTATCTAAAGCCTGCAATTTCATGCTTAGCACTTGGCATTGTAACCATGGTTATCTCCAGTTAGATGCAGAATACAGAGGCTTCGGCAGATGGGTTTTTTACTTAGACCTATGATAATCAAAATACAGAAAAAGACCAGAATTCTAAATATATATATCTAGAGCATGATAGATATAACAGGGTTATTTACTGTGTGATACATGTAGTTTAGACTTAATTGGGGGTGCTTTTACAAGCCAAGAGGACCATTAAGTTGTGTGTAAGAGAAACAGACCTTTTTTTCTCTGATTACTTTCCTTGTGCGAGGAGTAGAAGCCAGAAGGCTGATATTTCTATAAGTGTAAGGTTAAAGTAACACATGATCTGTAAACATGCATACTTTCAAAGGAATGACTAATTTATTCTTAATTTTCTCTTTAAAAAAATCTAACAAGTTATGTCTAAAATCTTTGGAAAGTGATAAAGGTTCACAGCTCTGATATTAGCCTAGAATTTTCTACATTTTTATGGGGCTCCGTATGGCAGTGTTTGCCAAGCAGAAAGAATTTACAGCAGGATAAATGAAGCAGATGACCTGTGGATCTTTCAGGCTGAAATAAATTATGAAGTTTCTGAGGAGTGTATATGATTGTGACTTTTTCTTTCAGAACATTGAGTGGCTAAAGGCATGGTCTTAAAGTTCTGATTTCTCAAGAACATAGAATTCTCTGTAAACTCAATGTTTTGTATGAAAAAAAAGGTATCAATTTTCAATCCTTATCCTAGAAGAATTTTCTCTTTAAATTACAGAAATATTATACAAGCTTGATTGGGCCGGGTGTTTTCATTAGGAGTCACCAAGTCCTGTACACATTTGCCATGCAGCAGCTGGAGAATATTGGTTGTTGGGAACAGAACGGAGTCAAACTCTGTTGGACTCTCCAAGCCTCCCAGGCAGCTCAGCTGAAGAAGATTCTTTGTTCAGTGCATCCTTCCAATGTAAAATTGGATTATGTTCTTAAATGACACTATCTACTGTAAAGAGGAAAGCTGGGTTGAGAACTAGCTCAGCCTTTCAAACACAAGCATTTACTTTATATCTGTTATTTTTATTCATTTGTTGGGGTACTGACCTGGTAAATAGAGGTTACTCTGAAAATTGTACTTAATAACTGCTGCTGTTATTCTCCAGACCCTTCACTGAATAAGTGTCCTAGTGTGATGGTGTACTCAGGCTTGCTGAGACCCAGAGCCTGCTGGTAGAAACACATCCCCAGTGCTAAGAGCAAACTCCAGAAGCATTTGGGACCCCTGGCATCAGTCTGCCACTGAACTCGTGGCAGAAGAGATGAAGAGCGTGTGTTGCCTCCAAACGAGTGAAGGTGCTCGTCAGCATTCAAAGCAGGTAGCAACGTGGCATGCATTTAATCTCCACAGGTCTGAGGAGGCAGCATGTGGCATGGGGAAGGGCAAAGTAGGAGCTGTGGCACTGGAAGAGAAGTGGGAAGGCATTAGACTAGATGGAGCTGACCCACTTGCAAGCAGGCATGAAAAAAAATCAATAAGTACTTCATCTGAGGCCGAAGACAAAGAGTAGTTGTGGTATCTGGAAGCAAAATGTGGCACTCAGTTAAAGTGACACACCTGAGAAGCTAAGTCAACAGCTTGAAAGGAAGGCAAGGAAAAAGAGAAACTCTACGTGTGACATGAACTTTGTCTTTTCTTTTCATGGCATTAAGTGCAGTGACTGTGGGCTTTTCTGCAAACGGATTATCATGCACGTTCCCAAAGCTACATACGTGCCCTCTGCAAGTTTGTATGTGCTAGCAGACTACCCTTTTATTCCTTTAAAAAACAGGAGAACAAAAACCTTTATGGAAATATGGTAGAACAGCAAAAAAGTAAAAAGAGTGAAGGAGAAATGTTTACTAATTTTAATAAGAATAGCTTAGCACAAACAGTTCAGTACTGAAGCTGTTGCTATTTGAAATAGCTTAATTTCCCTGTGAATCTAAGGCAGCCACCATCAAATTATTCATCTTTTTCTCTGCTGGGTAATCCTTCAGCTGTTGTTATTTATATAGCAGCCTAAACTACATCTGCTGCCTTGCAAGCAAGTGAGAAGACAGGTCACCTCCCCGAAGGGACTGCAGCTGGAATCCACCTTGAACCCAGGAGAGAAGACAGAAAAAAAGAAAAATCTTCAATAGTCAATTCCTGGTGTCCAGATGAAAGAAATGCTTCCCTTTCTTCAAGCTGATTTTTTTTTGTCCCTTTTATTAGCTCTTTGAATACATTTCAATTGTGTAAACAGTCCTTCATTCCTTTATTTTCCCATTTTGCCCCAGATTTGGCCATATTGGAGTTTGTTGAACTTTAAACCAGCTGACTCTTGCAATGCTTAAACCTAGGGCATGTGTAAATATTTGGGGGTCAAGAACTTTTTTCAGAGAATCATTGCTTTCATTCTTCAGATACAGTCAGTTGAACGGTTATAATTGTTATAAAAAATTATCTGAACATAAAATTAAAAGCATAACTCAGAGTATGTGAGATCAAATAAATCAAAAAGTGTTGCACTATTGACTAATTCTTACTTTTGTTTTGACTGACCACTATTCTATCTCAGTCTCTTTAGTTTACAAAGATCAGCCTCTTCATTTATCATCCTTTTGCTATGAATATACCATGTGTATATTTTAATAAGCATTATTAATTTTGATCCTCTGAATTTACACCGGGAGATAGGAAATGACACACATACTCTGTTGCTTGAGTCTTTTACATATTATTCCACAAACTACATCCTGAGAGATAAATACCCACAGAAATCTAAATACAGATCCCTGTTTTTGTTTGAATTATGATTTTTGAATGCTACTGTCTAGAAAACCATGGGAAACTTCTAATTATTCTGTATGAGGCTCAGAAATTTCCCAATGTGTTTTGTTTGTGATGTGCTTTACTAAAATGTGTGACATAAATTAACATAGACCAAATGCTGCAATACGGACTAATTGAAAATTAAGCAAAAGGAATTTGTGTCTCTGGTTTAAGGAAGAGAGGTGGAGAACTTTAAACATTGAGCTAAACTTCAGTTTGGTGACAGCATTAGTGAACTACCATCTACAAATTAGTTTTTTTGCTTACTATAGATTAAGCCTAAGCAATAATTACATGAGTTGCTCACGATTTAGGTAGATACTTTTAAGAGGCATGGAAATCTATGGAAGCCAATTTGAAAGTTTCCAAGTATATCACTGGAATTTAGGTCACACCTTGACAGGCAGACATTAGTCTGATATTCAACAGACAGATATTCAACAAGAAAAGGACATGATGCTCATTCATTAACTTCTTAATTTGAAATTTCTGAAGTCATGTAGTTGTTCTCTGGGCAACATACAATGAAAACATGTCAAGTTCCTGAAAAAAATCATCTGTTTCATACTTGCTATGCCAGAGCTGGAACTGAAAGTGACCGAAAATGAAAGCACATTGATACGTATCAGGGAACAGAGTAGCTCTGTTTTACTAATGGAGGTCATATTTACTGCACATAAGAAGGGATGTATACACATCCTAAAGGACCTCTTCCCACCCTAGTGGTATTTCCTATCTGCAAAGACAGGATGAAGATTTAGAAAAATAATTCCAGGCCCAAACTGTGCAATTGTCCTTACTGAACATTGCCGGTTTTCAAGTATCAGACAATAAAGAGGGGTAAGATGAGACAATCCAACCTTTGCTGATGAGGTGCAAAGCTCCTTGGTCTTACCTGAGAACAGAGGTGACTCCACTTAGGCTTTTGTTCTAAAGTGTACATGTCATACTGAAAGGCAGAGTGGTGGTTCATAAAGGAATAAATTAAAGGAGAACTAAGTTAGAGAAAATATTTGACGGTTGGAATGTAGATGTCAGTGGAGTTTGAAAACATTGAAGATCTGGGGATGTGGGCATTAGTGGTGGTGGGAAGAGAGCCAAGGTCATTGTGATCCCCTTCCAATGACAGCTGTTGAGTACAAATATTCTTTCTGTGGGAGTCTGATTGCTGGGAATGAGGAGAGGGAGTTCCTGAGGAAGCTGGGAAGGAGATTGGGAGTCCTAAATCGAGTGCTATAGAGCAACAGCCTGACCTCCCTAGGCTCTAAAGGCAGTGGGAAAGCAGCATCATAGCAAAACCATGGAGAGGGGCAGAAGATTAAGGATAGCCCTTCAAGTGGAAGCAATTAAGGGAGGATTTGTGAGGTTTTTTTAAAATAATTTACGATCTGAGTGACCCAGATTAGCAAAATCTGATTAAACTGCAAATCTGTCACTGGCGTTTCTCCCCATGCATCCATGCCATTTCTTTCTTACATTTTCCCTCGTTGCCTCCTGTATGGTTTCAGCTGCAGACACAGTTAAAGAAAATTGGAGAATTCTTTTATGTCTTTAGATGTGTAAAAATATTAGGTTATGGCCACTAGCTTTTCAGTTTGTCTCCCTTTGTATGTTTTTCCTCCCTCTCTTTATTATAATTTCTACCAGAATGGTTGTTTGTTTATGTAGGGTTTTTTCCTTTTTTTTTTTTTCCCCAGATTTTTACTACTTTACTGTGATCTTATAAGTCTAATCCATCCTTCCTTCCTTCCTTCCTTCCTTCCTTCCTTCCTTTCTTTTCCTGTGTTGCTGGCAATAGTGTATTTTTTCCTTATGTGAGTTGTGCATCAATGTTTCATATTTTTTCCCTAGCGTTACTCCTACTTTTGTAAATGGGTTGTAAAAAAACCTGATGCCAGGAGCGAACTGACAAAGAAGACTTTCTGTATCCCCTGCTGCTTTGCCTCGAAGGTAAAGAGCAATAATCTCCTTGTACACAACACGAAGCAGGTGATAGTCTTTTGCAAGCAGGAGGATCTGAGGACTTTGTGAAAATAGTGCTGTTTAATTCCTTCCCATGGCAAAGGTTAGCTCCTACATGTGCGTGCTGGTTGAATAATACATTTTCCTATTAAAGCAATGTGCTTCAGAATGATTTTGTAGCTGATGAGAATGTAGGAAACGTACAGTTTGCCACTGAATTTATTAGTGACACATTCCACATTCTTAGCTGGGTGCTGCATATCACAAAATACAGAGAAGCATTCGAAGTCTGCTTGAAGGCTGTTCGTTTCTAAGATGCAGACATTTAAAAGAGCTGCAAAGGGCATATTTTTATGCAGACTTGCAGGCATATTAAGTCTATTTGGACAAATATGGTACAGATATATTGCTGGCAAGGCACAAGGAGGTGTGTCATGTGCTAGACAATGTGGAAATGTGAATTTTACAATATGGAAATAAAAATTAACTCCACAAATGCTAAGTAGAAATATATGCTGTGTAGTAGGAAGGCTTCCTAAGTTGAATTTAAAAAAAATAGACAATTTATTGCAACCATTTTGGACTTTGGGAGGCAACATGACCTTGTCATTACTACTCTTTTCCAATATCTATCTGATAGGAAAATGGAAATTCTCTTTTAGTTCAGACACTGTTGCTTATAACTATATTTCCTTCCTGACAAATAAATCTGAAATGGAAGAAGAAATCTTTTACCTTTGGCCACCTTGTTCTTATTAATTTCTGCTGGTTTTTGTCAGCATCAAAAAATATGTTGTCAAAAATGTCACCTAAAGTCAATTCACTTGGAAGGTATTTGCCATACTGCTGACTTCAAATATTCTCTTTTTCAATCAGAAGAGGAATTTAAATTCTTTGTAAAGTAGAAGGAAACTCATTTGTTTTCTGAAGTTAAAAATATGAATCTTTTAAAGTGTTTTCACTGTGAAAATATATTCAAAAGGACAAGTATGGATAAATTAATTAAATAAAATCTCAACAAGAGTGTCTTTTAAAATATTGTCAAAGGTGTGTTGTTTCACATTTAAAAAAAGAAGCTTATACACTGATTAGGCACTTAGTTTGGCTTTTTTTTCCCCATTGACTTCACCAATTTTACTGAAGTAAAAAGAGTAGGAGGGTAATACCTACCATCTACTTCCCTGAAACAAATTCATATGTGAGATGAATGAAGGTGAGAGCTGCCCTTGTATCACAAAAAAGAAATGAGACAGAGCTGGACGTGTAATGGAGACACAAACAGGAAAGCAAGAAGTAAATGAACTAGGAAATCAAAAGACAGAATGGACATCATGAGGGCTCTACAGATTTCATGCTGACTCAGAAGTTGAAAGACTCATAATCTATAAGCAGAGGAATGTGAGAACAAGAAAATTCCCCTCCCTCCTTTATTCTGCTACATTAACTCCTTGGATTAGCTAATTTAAAAAAAACCAACACCTAAACCAAAGCAAATTGAGCTAAAGGATCTGCTCAATGAAAACAAATGCTATCTACTTTGCCACAAATAGACTAAAGAGCAAAGGAAATCTTGAATTGAACATGAAAGTCACTGCCTCAGACCTGCTTCTTGAGATGTAGTTTGGATTATGCGTTGCTCCTGGAGCAGGACCAGCATGGGCTCGGCTTTAAAATACCAGCCCAGCTCTGGAATGATTTCTGATGCTTTGAAATATCTATCACAACATCTCATAAGCAAAGGTTTATTGCCGGCAGTATCCACACTGAAAAAATGGATGCTTTATAGCTTCTGCTGCTCCATAAAGAGAAGCAGCTGAGCAGGGATGTAATTAAATATTCGGCATATGAAGCGCTATGTGCGACGTTAATCTAAGCAGGTAAATCAGCCCAGAATGGATAACAGTGTAGAGGGCACACACTACAGGAATATACACCAAAAAAACCCCAAATGCCACAAGAAAGCACATCCTTTTGCAGGCCCTCAATAATAGTCATCAAAATGGAAACTACAAGGACGTGTTACTGATGCAAAAACCCGTGCAGCACATACACACCCCAGAAAACCGACAGAATGCAGATTAGAGAGATTGTTCCTGGTTTCATATTCTCTACCTTCCTAGGTATTTGTGCTCATAAAATGATTCTTCAGCTCTTTCCACGTGATTAAATTTTGGTTAATTCAGTGCAGCAGGATAATTGTATCCAGATCTGCAAGAATTTCTGCAGGAATTTTTATCTCCTTTTAAATCTTTAATATATGTTGGGCTTGAATCATAAAGCTCTGCAAAAACATGAAAAATAACCCCCCCAATATTTACAGATAGTCAAACACACATATGCAGAGCAAGGACGTATTTCAAATTCACAATTCCTGTAATTTTATTTTTGTAAATTATTTTGATTAATAATGTAGTTCTTTCAACAGAGATTTAATCTTACTGCAATATGTAATCCATGTCCCAAAGAATCCACTGCTCTAAGTGCACCCATCGAGTAAACATTTTGAAACCTGTCACCTGCTTTTAATCTTGGAAGCTCTTTTGAATTACATGCATACAAAAATTATCTTTCAGTCCTTGTCCACAGTCTGTTTCCATCCTCAAAAGATCTTCTGGTGGTATATTTGTATTGCAGCTATAGTATTATTTTTAGCTGTTTTTTTTGGGAGTTTATATGCCCATACATCATCAATGTTGCTGAGCACATTTTCCATGACATAGGGAATGATCATCTGTGGTTAAAAAGGATTATTTTTGGCAGTGTTAATTGATGGGGCCGCAAGTATTTTGTGGTCTAAACTATTACTCTGATATTAGTTTATCTGGAGCAGTATGGTCCTACATGGCTCTCTTTTATATATGATGAAAATACATCATATTAGAAAATGTATCAGCTGTTTCATGTCAAGTACTGACATGATTTCTATTATGATGCATTATCCCATTATAGGGAAGTGAAATATCATATTATTTAAAGTCCATATTAAGGACAAGATTACAGACTTCCAGAATAAGGATCAGCTATAGATACTGTATGAAGATAATCTGTTGATCTATGATCAGGTGCTCTACCAAGTGAAGTTGAATCCATCACAGGAGGCACAGAACCTCCAGTATGTTTTTAGCTTCCATACATTCATTTTGCCTCACAGCTAAAAATTAGATATTGCAGGTCTTAGACAATGTAAAGGCCACTAACTGGAAGTATGCAAAAAATAATAATGTTTACAACTGTGGCCAGAGAATAGACCAATTTTGGAATATACCGGTTGTTTTTCAGATAAGATTCAGCTAGATAGAATGGCACAAATTATGAATAACTCTTTGTACTCTGCAATCCTGACTAGTCAAATTAAATGGGTTATGGGCTGTGCATAATCTAGCAAGCAACTAATCTTCATGTTATTGCAAGCAGTATGTGCATATCTTGCAATATGACATTCTTGTCCTGCACAGTAACCGGAAGAGATATTTTTTCTTTCTTGCATATTCCTGGAAATGAGGAAAGGAGGACACCAAAGTAAATAATTTTCTGGTTGGTTTCACTCAAAAGTTCCTGTAGAATCTGCTGATAGCTTGAAAAGAACTTAATACAAAGTTGGAAAAGGAGAGATTGAATAGGATAAGTAATAAGAAACAAGGTGAAGAGAAACCCTGAAAGACAAATCTAGTGAAGTATACCCAGCTTTGACAGAATCTTTTGAATTAGAACACTCTTAAACCACTTGAGCTGAATGTGGGCCCTGGAGTGCAATTTGCAGGGATACCAAACTGATAGAAATTGTTTTTCTATAAAGCACCTTGGAGTGTTAGCTTTGATTAATCAGGGGCAATGATCACAGTTAACAAAGCGTAGCTACAAACACAGAGGAACCAGAGTCAGGGCAAATTCCACAGCCCTGGATGTGGGAAGTTTATAGTAACATTTGGGGAATGTTCCTGGATGTGGGAAGTTCCAAAGGAATGTGATGTCATGCAAGCCATATGCAAGACTCATTTTTTATATACTATCGTTGCACACGCATTTTCTGAGCATCACAGTTAATCAGGCGTTTGCTTCAAATCTAGAGGAGCACAGTCACAAACATCTCTGCACTTGGTAATTTTGAAATAACGTGACTAAAGTTCTGTAAAAACCAAGCAACAAGACATATATATTTTGTAGTGCAGCAGGACCATTGCTAGGGTCCTAAGCCAACTTACAGATTTGGGGTAAATCGGTGCCAAATTGCATTAAAAATGAAACCTCTTCTTAGATGGTATTCTAGGGGGCAGGTTATTTAATCCTTTTGCTCATTTTGTTCTGTAAAGTATTTCAAGCTAAATACCACCTGGTATGGAGAAGTAGGTTGGATTCATTGGTTTACTTGCAATGGACTTCAGTTTTTGCTGTCCTCATCCAGGGGGGAAGTAACTCCTTCAACCGCCTCAGCTAAATCCATCAGGGAACTGTCAATCCAGGTCCTGCCCCCCTCCATCCCGGTGCTTGCAAATAAACTAAACTCACGGATGGTCTCTATAAACACAAATTTATAGAGGGCTGTGGCAAATCGGGTTTGAACAGGGGTTTATTCATCCAGCCCTGCAGTGGGAGCTGTGATATCCAACGAAAGGAGGCAGCAAGTTCTTTTAGCTGCTCGGTCTGGACGGTAAGCCAGACTCTCCATTGCCCGGTTCAGGGCCAGAAGGGTGACCTGAATTCTTATTGCCTGTGTTCAAGAGAACAATTACATCACTTGAAATGCGGGGTGACAAAGTTCCCCTGAGCTGTGCTTGCAACCACTCTCTGCATGTTCAAAAACAGCTGCTGAACTGCAAGACATAATATAATCACTGGGTTTTAAGTATTATTGTCTGCATTTCGTCTTTTTCCAGGCAACGTCATAAACGTTTATTTTCATGGGAAGTAAAGGTGGAGATTTTTAAAGAATGTTACTATAAATCACAACCAGACCCTCTAAAACAAATAAAAGAGTAATTGTTTCCTTATGAAAGCTATCCCAGCAGCTCACCTTGAAGACCTATTTCTTTCTTTTCCTAAGTGCTGTTGGAAGCAATCCAAATATACTGGAAGTTATACTTTCTATTTTTGCAGTCGAGGAAATGAAAGCATTAAGGGTGTAGCTCAGAAAATACTTTCAGAGCTGCAGAACTGACCCCTGGTGTACACGGCTGTCACAGAGCAATCCAGCATCTTAAGGAGCCTATGTGCCCTGTGCTCCTCACGGGGGTGGGGGTATGCCTGAGCTCCTCCTAAGGGTGACACAATTACAGCAGCTAGTTAGAGGAAATACTTATCCTGGGGGATGAACCTCAAACTGTGACTCTGAGCATCAAGGAGAAAGTGCTGTCCCCTGCAGTGAAGAAGCCCTGCTTGATGCTGGGCACCTACGTCTTCTGGTGGTGCCACCACTTGCCTTCTGCATAGCAGATACAGGAACAACAGGGGAGAGGAGAGGGGGCACATTCCTTCACCCCCTCTTGGCCTGAGGATGTCCTTTGCCTCCTCTGAGAGCCTCACCAGCCAACAAGATGCAGAAAGAAGTGACAAGGGAAGACTTATCCCTCCCTCTCCTCCGCTGCAGCTGTGCCACTGGAAGGACAGGGAGGGATGAAAGATGATGGCACCAAAGCAAAAGAGCACAGGAAGAGACCAGACTTGTCTCCTACATTTTTTACTTTTTTTTTTTTTTTTTTTTGGGGGGGGGGGGGGGGGGGCCGGTGGTTTTGGTGGGGTTTTTTGTGCTTGTTTTGTTTTTTTTTTCTTATTTCTTTTTTTTCCCCCTGCACCATGCTTTACTTTTTTTAGGAATTGGATTTAGATTAGGGACTGCAGCCTTCTTGTCTGTGGTGTTGTCCTTCCTTCCATCCAGCAGCAAGCCATCAATCAGCCATTCTCCACTCTCTTCTGCAGAGAAGGTTTCCAGGGAAAAAGGGAAGCCTCTTGCCTTCCAGCTCTGCTGGGGCAAAGAGTGAGTCAGGGCTTTCAAGTCAAAATGAGTAGGATGTTTTTCTTTTGATTTGCTTTTCTATGTGGTGGTAATGTTCTGAAGCTAATCTCTATTGTATTATGGATTGTAAGTCCCTCTAGCAGTGATGGACAAGGAAATGCTGGCTGTCCCAGTAAACTGTGCAAAATGAAATAGCGTGAAGCAAGTGCCGAGGTTTCATTTCTTATTGAAAGGTATTGCCACCCCTGTAGAAAATTGATTTCTTCAACAGTTGAATCTACAAAATTGCATCAGGAATACAGAAAAAAATATATCCTTCTTTAAAAACAAAAGCAGCAAAATGCAGTTATTCTGTCAGTTTTGCAACTTTTGTTTTTCTTAAAAATGCTCTTGTAAATGAGTATACTTTAAAAATTGCAGCGAAGGCAAAAATAAGAAAAGTTTGGATCCAGAAAACCCCTGAGGTGTCTGGCTCAGCTTGCCCCATTAGTTACGGCTCAGTGATGTGCATTATGCAAATACAGCTACGTGCGTTTTAAAACCCGATTAAAGACCTGACCTACAGATTAAGTAGGACCATCTTAATATTGAACATGAAAGGAATGTCCTGTTGCAGACTAGGATAGTTAGGAATAGGATGAAGTATTTTCCAATGCTTATTCCAAAAATAAATAGATTTGTGGGAATGTGGCTGTAGTTTTGGCCAGATTCCACATCAAAATGCATAGACATTCCCACGCCTTGGAGGAATCAGGTGTCTCATTCAGCACATATGGATTAAACTCTCTGTTATAAACAAAGAGACTACTGGAGAAGTAACTGTATTTATGGATTCAATCTAGTATGCAGTGTTAAATTTACTGTAAATTTCCTGAATTATTCCCGGGAATTCAAAATGGAATAGACATAATTATGACTGGTTCCAAAATCTGGAAGTTGGACCACGATAGACAGAATTTTGCCAGGTTGGAATTTTCAGGATTGGTTGTTCTTTCAGTTATATGTTTATTTCACTGTGTATCCCATAACAAGGTTTTACAATAGAAAGATTTCAACTACTTTAGCTTTAGAGTTCAGCATTTCCATCTGTTCAAGGAACTCAACCCAAATTCTTCCTCTGCTCTTGGTTCTGTGTCTGTCCTTCTGCAGGTTTCTCTGCTGTTTTAAAGGCTTGGAAGGCTAAGAAAAATTTACAGAATGAATTTCCAGTAGCAAAAGATTGGAAAGTGACTAAGGCAAACTGGAATAATGATAATAAATATAACCCACTGATTATCAGGCACTGACAGCTGAGGCACGTTCCACACATGGTGGGTACTGCCAGTTCCATCAGTCAGTCTCCATAACGTCATTGCTCATCACTCTATATGCTGTCATTTCGGTCTAAGACATGAGCAATGGCTTTGTCCCATGAAAAGCAAATATTCTTTGTGCTTTGTGTCTTCATAATGAAAGGAGACACTGGTTAAAATAAGGATTGTCTAAGAGAAGGCTGAAAAAAGTTGTCTAGCATTTTATTTTGCTAAGCCTCAAGATAAATAATGATTTGCCACTCTGTGTGTGGTCACCCTCTTGTTCTTGCTGCTAATAATCATACTTGTGGCACTAAACTATTTGTATAGCCAGTAATATATCAGCCCAGCAAACAAATATGAATCAGTGAACCTGCTGAAAATTCTGTCTCAGATGCCCTTCCTCCACAAAGTCAGCAGAGCATAACACATCAAAATAAAGGTCAGCACAACTGCGATTTAAACACTGCTAGCCATCCTTGATTGGTTTTGACTCTGAGTCCCATTTATCAGTGTTAGCTGCTGAAATACCTCTCTATTTCCAAACTGTTTCTAATTTGTTCCACTGCAGTCCTTAAAAAGAAAGACAATAATTTCTTCCACTTCCCTTTGTTCATCACCATTGCTTTCTCCAAATGCAATGTACAAATTTATTCTTTAGGATTCCAGAAGCAAACACAATTTTATATATGCATGACTGCTACTACTTATTATTGCTATTACTTATTATTATTATTTCTGAGTTTTCAAGTTGGTCTCAGATACGCAACAAAAGAATCATGGAAAATAACAGAGAATCCTGAAGAAAATTGCTCCCAAATATTATGGTTTTCCAACCCAGAACCATCAGAAAAGAATAAAATTGGGAGGTTTATAAAGTTTTTTGCCATTTTGCTGGTGGGCAGCTAAGGAAAATGGGATTGAATATCTGTAGTGGGTAGCGCCTTTTAGCTTCGGGGCCAGTAAAACTGATTAAAAGGGTAAGAGTAGGGAATACCATGAGCTGAAAAGGAAAAAATGAGATTATCAAGATAAAGATTTGGTAGGAAGCCAGCCTCCTTTTACTAGTTCACAGAAAATGGAAGCTGCCTTAGCTGAAGATCTTTCCTGAGTGGATCAAAAGGCAAAAAGGTGTTCACTGTTGTCCAATTTGTTTGATTAAATACTCATAGCACACCTAAGAGCAAGATTTTCCTCCAGTTTAATCAGTAGGAACACTGGCCTGTCTGCAGTAGGAGTGCTAAATGAACAATGTGTGCATTCCTCTGTGCAACATGAATATTCACAGGCTTCAAGCCCATTTACAGCTCTGTTTTCCATCCATTTGATGATTCAATTGCCCACACGTCATCATCTAGTGACATTTAAAATGCTGCATGGTGTCTGATGCATCCAAACGGGGATGGTACATCCATCACAGGACTTTGTGGGACCTTTGCCTCCTGGACTGGACACAGCCAAACAGCTTGATTGCCCTAGAGCATCTCAAATGCCACTAGATGATTGTATTTAGACAAATGTTTCACCTCAGATTTTCTGACCATAGGTTTCCAGTCTTTTTCCTCTGCTAAGGTTGCTTGACACTTGATTTAAAACACAAAAATTAGTGAGGAGTGAATTTTGTTCACAAAGAAATTTGCAAGGCAGACGACTGCTCTAAGCACTTGGTGGTGATGGATCCACCTCCTTTTATCACATTTCTTAGCTCTTCTGAAGTGAACAGATTATCTAAAGTTCATCAGTCGTTAGTAATGTTGAATGACAAGGTGTTTGAAGCACCTTACAGTGCAAAAACCAGAAGGGAAGAACTTAGTCTCTTGACATCTGTTCTCCAACCCAAATTACCTTTCCTTTCTCTTGCAGGGCCCACATACTGCTCATTCAGTTATGTATACATTTTGGCAATAGCATCAGAGCTCTTCCTGTGAGGTCTGTGGAGGGTCCATGTTGGTAGGAATAAGGACACACCCTTTGCTTGTGTAACTTGACGTTTGCCCAATGAAATCACCTAGTACATTGGCTCATCGCTTTTACCCTGGAATTAAAAGAAACAGAGAAAGAAAGTATGTTTGGTTTTAGCAGGAAATGAAATATAAACCTCTGTTTTTGTACTTTTTGGAATTCTTTATTAGCCTTAGCAACTCAGCTTAAAGGAGAGAGTGGGTTGGTAAGCATCACTTGCATAGTTTGGAAAGGTCGTCAAGAAGACTGAATATGTCATGAAGTGTATGGTTCAAACATAAAATCATCAAATGCCACAGACTTTGTGCAAATCTTTCTTCCCACCTGAATTATAACATGGTTTGTCAGTTAAAGATAGATTTGTTGTTATGTCTGAAATTCATGGTTGGATAAAGCTTGAATATAAAGATGGAACATGTTTTCAAGCACGTATAAAAGCAAACTTCTGAATCCCTACTCTGTGCTCTCGGATGCAAAATAAAGATTGGGAGCTGGAAAGAATGCAGAGGGGTAGAGTGACTGGCTTACAGGGAGTGGTGAAAGGAGCTGAATGTTTTATCTTGGCCAGATAACAGCAGGAAAAGGTAACAGCCTCCAAGTACTTTATCAGTATAAACATGACAAAATGGAAGGGGTTATTAACGCTGTCAAAGAGGATATCAAAATCACCATGCCAGACAGAAATTAATAGCACTGTTTCCAGAGAATTTTGTACAGAAACACCTTTTTAATGAATTAAAGCTTATGACATCAACCTGAAAAAGAGAAAAAGAAAGATACCCCTCCTTATAGCTGAGGAAGGCTTAAACTGTTCCTAGCAACTGCAGAGCTATTCAAAGTCACTCAACATGTCTTTAGACAATTCAGGTAGAACTTAGGTTCCTTTTTTTTTGAAGGAAAAGCACCGGAAAGAAAGCAGCTAAAAGAATTCCAGAAAATATTTTCCAAATGTAAGATCTATTATTCTGAGCAATAATCTTTACAGGAAAATGGTAAGAGACCCAGCATTGGAGTCCAAACTCTGGAGGATGCATTGCAGAAAGCAATCCTCTGCTGACATTGACATTGACCGCATGACTTAACGCTGGGATTTCCTGCCCCCTCTCCCTTAAATACCTATTACTTTAAATGAAGCAAGAACTATCTCACCAGATTCATAAAAGGAGAAACTTTCAGCAAGGCTATAAATACACCTCTAAGATTTTATGATAGCAAGCTGCCTTGATTTACTACAGTGTCTCTGCAGTACTGCTTGTGATTCAAGGCTGCTCGCTGTATTAGATAAAAAACATTTTATTTTTCTGTCTTCAGTGTGAGTGAAATGGTTAATTAATATAAGTCCAAGATGAATACTGGCATTTTTTTCATGTTATTTATTTTTGTTAAGCTTGGCTTAACTCCTGTAGGGTCCAGTCTCAGGGCTATTTAGCCTTCCCAAAGGTATCAGTACTGCTTTGTCTACTTGAATACTAAAGCTTAATGTTCTTCTTTTTCTTGTTTAAATGTCTTTTCCTTAACTAGCCAGATAATTTGTTAGTTTTTTAGAAAGAAAGTTTTTTGCAGTTTCCTTTGCTGATGAAACTTAAAGTGACAGTTGTATCATGGTTTCTGCCATAATATAAAAAGATCTGCCATAATATAAACATGCTTTATATTGCTTATTGGCCACACATTACTTTCTTCTTGCTTTGAAAATATGACCAATTAGTATAGAGTATTATTGATCACACTATTAGTTATTTTAATCTATTAGGGTATTTTTAAATTAAAATCTTAGCTAATGCTGTTGTCCAACATATCTCTGATGATCTCAGTATGGTGATCTCAGTCGGGTGATGCATAGTTAGATTTACGTAATTCCTTAATTCTGATCTGAGTTATGTCTGTACAAATGGGGAACTATGCTGGAATAAATGAAGAAAAAAGATGTGCCTAACACTTCTCATAAGAAGGAACAAATGGGCAATGGTGCATGAAAGCGCCAAGTGGACATTTGAATACTCTCTGCCTCATTGTTTAACATTTATGTGAAGAATGCGGATGTCATTCTGATCCTAGCTGAGACTAGTTTTTGCTTTGCTAATAACATAGCTGATTTCAATATCTCAGCTTTAGACATGAAACTTAACTTATTTGGAGAAACCATTTCATGATACACTTTTAGGTCTTCCATTTGCATGCTATAATATAAAACTATTAGAAGTTAAAACACTTTTAAAATGAGAAAATGCCTGGCTTATTTAAATATCTGATATGTTATATCTATGATGAAGTCTCTTTTGACTGAGATATCAGTCAATCCATACTTTAAGTTTATTTCAATAAGAGACTAAAATTTCTTACATCAACATCTGCGACTAGTATTTTACATAATTTTTTGTCACCTGGGAAACTCCATCCTACCCAGCTGCAGCTATGCTTATTCATAGAATCATAGGATAATAGAAAGCTTTAGGTTCCTTTAAGACCCTTTAAAGATCATCTAGTCCAACCCCTCTCCTGTGATAGGCACATCTTTGACTAGACCAGGTTGCTCAAAGCTCCATCCAACCTGAACTTTAACACTTCCAATGATGATTCAGAACTTCCCTGGGAAGCCTGTTCCTGTGTCTCACCATCCTCACCAGAAAATATTTCTTCTTTATAGGAATGAGGTTAGGGAGGGGTACAAATGCCAAGAACTCATTGAGGGTAATAGTGCCTATGGGTAAGAATCAGGGGGAGGGCCAGCAAGGCTGATATTGTGGTGAGAGTCTGTTACAGAGCTCCCAATGAGGATGCAGAGGTAGATGAAATATTCTCTAAGCAGCTGGGAGAGATCTCAAGATCACTTGCCCTTGTCCTGGTGGGAGGCTTCAACATACTGGATATCAGCTGGGAACACAATACAGCTGAGAGGGAACAGACTAGAAGGTTCCTGGAGTGTGTCAGGGATAACATCCTGACACAGCTGGTGAGGGAGCCGATTAGGGAGGAGCTTCTGGGTCTGCTGTTTGTGAATAGAGAAGGACTTGTGGGGGATGTGATGGTTGGAGACTGTCTTGGGCGGAGTGACCATGAAATGATAAAGTTCTCAGTTCTCAGGGAAGCAAGGAGGAGAGCTGCAGGACTGCCATCATGGATTTGCAGAGGGTAGACTTAGGTCTTTTCAAGAGCCTGCTTAACAGAGATCCCTGGGAGGCAATCCTGAAGGGCAAAGGAGTTGGATGTTTTTCAAGGAGGAAGTCTTAAAAGCACAGGAGCAGACTGTCCCTGTGTGCTGTAAAGTGAGCAGTCAGGGGAAAAGGCCCTTGGGAGGTGATGGTCCCCCTGCACTGGGCACTGGTGAGACACCCCCTTAAAGTGCTGTGTCCAATTTTGGGCCCCTCACCACAAAAAAGGCATTGAGGGGCTGGAGTGTGTCCAGAGAAGGGCAATGGAGCTGGTGAGGGGTCTGGAGAATAAATCTTAGGAGGAGAGGCTGAGGGAGCTGGGGCTGTTCAGGCTACAGAAAAGGAGGTTGAGGGGAGACCTTCTTGCTCTCTACAACTAAGTGAAAGGAGTGGGTAGAGACGTGGGGGTCAGTCTCTTTTCCCAAGTCACAAGAGATGGGAGAAGAGGAAATGGCCTGAAGTTGTGCCAGGGGAGGTTCAGATTGGAGATCTGGGAGTACCTGGGGCATGGTATTGTTTGGGCTCTTCCCAGCTTCCCCACTGACTCTCTGTGCTCCTTTGTGAGTATATATATGAGTTTTTATCACGTGACAATCTCATCTTATGCGGTAAGTGTACCCATAAAGGTGTTTTTGTTTAGTTACTTTGATGGTTAAAAGGAAGAATAATGAGCTGAGTACTAGGCAGTGACTGGAAAAGCAGAGACCTGAGGTCTAGTTCTGCCTTCCTCTGCATCCTTCATAATTGAATCAGCCTTCAGTTATTAGTGTCTGAGTTTCTAAAATGTATATAAGATTACATACTGGAATTCCAGAGCAATTCTGAAGACAAATCTGGATCGAGAACAACGGAGTCAAGGTAAGTTCCAATGGTCAAAGATCAATCACCAAATACTCTGATGATCGTTATTGATTTTGTGATGGCCTGCAGTATTTCATATTTTTTGGTATTTGTTGGTTTTTTGCAGTATTTGTAGCTAGCAAGCAGTTTTAGCTATATCTCAGAAAAGTACTCATAGCAATAGTGGAAAACAACAATATTTACAAAAAAGTTTTTTTTTCTCATAGCATGCCTTGCAATAATAGATGTTTTCTCTTTCTTACAAAGTACAACATTCTGCAAGCTAAAATCATGCAATACAAAGAGCCAAGGGACCTGCAAGATGCTATTAATTGAGGTATACAACCTTGCTGTTCCCATGTACATTTATTTCTTTAAATAAAAGGCTTGCTTTACAGGGAAATGAAAAAAGGTGCTATGGCCAGCCCTGACAACATATCTTGTTCTGTAGCTAAATTACTCAACATCAATCATTTAACATCTTACTGTGGAATTCAGTCTAGGTATAATTGTGGTTTCTCACTTCCTTTCAGTTAAAAAGGATTTCATTGTTCAGATAATGCACTTGAGGAAAACATTGTGACCACTCAAAATAAAAATAAAACCTCCACTATTCTGTTATGAAGCAATGTCTCTGGACATGAAATGATAACTGTAATGACTTGTCCTTGTAGATGCATTACTCAATACTCACTTTAATGCATTTAAAATGCAGTTCACCTAGTAATTGTATAGAAGTATTTAATGTCAAATGACCTTTTTCAACTGATCATTTTTCTCTTGTTCAATTTTGCTAAGAGAAAGGGCTGAATGCCATTTGATTCAAACATGTTTTGTCCTCACGGAAAACATTAAAACAATTCTATAATTTATTATTAGTTGCAAATATTTTTTTGAAATTTCAGTTTAATTGTGAAACTTGACATGAGATTTACAGTTTTAGGCAATAAAAATATTATCTTTGCTGTCATCAAGGGCAATCCACAGTCAAAATTCCTGTATCACTTTTTCAGCAGTAGACTTCTAAAGATGTGTTGCTAAAAAGAGAGGGGGGAAAAAAAATTAATCTTTTTAGCTTACAGATTTTAGTTCTTTGTTTCACACTGCTGGCAAGGTGGACAGTATTATAAGCCCTGTCAGATATGTTTGCAGTCCATGTATGCATTTGTTCTTTAAAGATGAAACTGAGGTAGCCAGCTCAGTTCTTATGAACCTCCAAACAGGATATCATGAGATGAACTAAATTGAAGAGTTCTTCAAGGAGAACTCCTATATATGTATTCTGAACTGTAAAGTCTCCATCCTATCCTATCACAGCAAATGCATGTGATCAATGTTAATTATAATGGGAATGCTAAAATTCCACTGTGAAGAGATTCCTGTTATCCCAGAAGTGACCATCCAGAGAGCACCTTTTGCTACTACATGTGGATAGTCATTTATGTCTTTCTCTATGTGGGACAGAGGAGGCAACAGAGGAAATTTGGAACAGGTGAATCTATAATCCTGTATCCTGGTATCAGTTCACAATAATTACAAGGCTGCATTTATAAGCTGTTCTACTGAGACGTTTTATCACTTTCAAGCCAAATGAAACATTCCCACATTCTTTTGAACCAGCTCAGATAAAAGCAATATATTCTAACTCTGCCATTATCCAACTCAGGACACTTCCATCTCAGCAAAATTTGAATGTTATCGCTAAAAAACTTATTCTTCTCTGGGTTACATGTTTTTAATTGATTTTACTGTATTTCACAGCTAGGTATTTTTCAGTTCTTTTCAACTTCCCTCATTTTCTACTCCTATTATCCCTTTGTTCATCAGGTATCTTTGTATTCCCACGTATAGTTCAGAGTTTTAAAGAGCCTTTTCTCCATATCTTTGTGATTTCATTAGCGTATACTCGAATGGTACTGAGAGATCTTATTATTACTATTTCATCCTGTTCTTTGCCATCAGACTAATTTCTTCTCTCGTGAAACTTCAAACAATCCATCAACAATCTTGTCTCTTTATATTTAGATCAAATGCTGAGGATCTGTTATAAACAAGAGTTAATATCTCAAAGCATTTGTTACAAAGGTTGTGTTGTGAAAATTGTACTTGGACTTTAATATAGTATCTAACTGCAAATGACACAACAGGGCATGTTCAAAGCTGATGTTATTTGGTACAATTCTGTGAGCTAAATTCAGATGAACCTCTTTATATGGGGACTCAATCTAATCTGGAGCTGAAATATGAACATGAAAATGCATCAGATAAAGCACTGGTGTCCTGTTAACAAAGCTTGATGGCAACAGTTCATTTAATGTTGTAGATAGACACCACAGACATTGCCAAAAGCAAATCTAATTAGATACGTGAAGAATTCCTATAGATCTGTTCTCAGTTACTGAAACGTAAGAAATAAGAGTAGACCTACATAAATGTGCCATATTAGCTTTTAAACTGGTTCCAGAATGCTGCATTCTGAAGCAAAAAAAAATACAACTGGGGATGTAGATAGAATAATAAACATCTCATTTTCTGTGCCAGGTCATTACTGAGATCCTTATTAACACTGCTGTATGTTTGAAATGAGCCCTTTTCTCTGTATTGTATGCATGTTCAAGTCTGAAAAATACAAAAAAAGAGATATATAAAAATAAGCTTTGTAGACACCACACAGTCACTTGGCCATATCTGATTACCCCATGCAATTAATTAAAACTAAATGTTGGCTCATATTCATCACTTAGCAGAAGTTCATTTGAATAACAAAGGGGATTAAATGCAAAACTGAACGGTCAGTCAGTCTGGAAAATACAAGTATTCATTAGGGCTGTTTTAGGTCATGGGTGCATGAATTGTATTTAAAATGCAGAAGAATTTTAATGAACAATAAAGTATTTTTGGTAGCTGATGTTACAAATGAAGATAATTGTCCTTCTAACCACAAGTTCCGTAGACCTTACTGTATAACTCAAACTTCAGCCAACTACGACTTGTTTCTGGAGATAGCATTTTTTAATGAACAATCATTTTCCAAATAGTTCTTAAGAAGCAGACACACAACAAACAGTGGCAGACCTCCAACACAGCATGAAATGTGTGTGTTGACTTAAAAAATTAATGGGCTCACAACACTGCTTGAAGCATATCTTAGGCAGATTCAGCTCTTGAGGAGGTCAAAACCTGAAGAATTCTGATCAAAAAAATCAATCCATTCTGTAGAAATTGCTAGGCACTAACTGTATGCTGCAAAGATGTTCATAAAAAGAGAAAAACAAAACTCGTACCCTTGTTGGAGGTATTGGCTTGTGATGGACTTTTATATCATTTTATCTTCTGCCTGCCCGAAAAATGGTATCTTTCTGGTTGTAAATGCTGGGAATTTTGTAGAAGCAGGGAAGTGACAGCTTCAGTTGCAAATACTGCACTGTTTGAGTTATAGGACAGCTCCGTGAATGTAGCCCAAAAGAAAAACTAGAACTTCTATTTCCACTGTCAATTATTTGATGGACAAATAATAAATACATATCGGGGTATTGTCACAGCTATAATTAAAAGAGCTACAAATATATTAACAACACCAGACAGTCTTGGTGTCTGTCTATGTATGTATGTATCTCTCTCTATCTCTCTCCCTATATATATCTTATCTTGTTCATTATATGCATTTCAGCAAGAGTTATCCCTAGTTGTTTCCTTGTCCAGACTAAACCTGGAAGATTGGCTATTTATCTTAGGTAGTTCTTAAGAGCAGAAAACAATCTGTTCCTGCAGATAGCTGTCTCCACAGTGGTCCAGGGTTGAAGTTACCTTTTTATGTTTGGCTGGTATAACTGTTTAGCTGAAATAGAATCTTTTCTCCTCTAAAATGGTCTCAGCTGCCTCCTCTACCCTACTAGAAAGCAGAGCAAAGAGTAGTCTTTCTTTCATCTCAGCTAGGATCACTAAGATTTTGACTTATTTAGTGTACAGAGATGCCTCCTGTTCATAGCATGCATCAAGAAACACACTCCTGCATTGCACAATGTACTAAACAGATGGGAAAATGGGCAGAAAACTGAAGCATGAAATTTAATGTTATTAAGTGGCAGGGAATATTTTGGTTTTATTGTCAGTTCCTCATGATACTTAGCAGAAGAGGAGGAAGACTTCTAAAAATAAACTGTTGTATTAGGGCTACAGAAAATGTATAAGAAAGAATGACTTGCATCAAGCTTGTTCTAGAAAAAAAAAAAAAAAATAAGGCCATTAAAGAAGATGGGTGCAGTCATCAGAAAACCTCTGACATTAACTTTTATGAAGCAGTTAAAATTCTCACTGCAGGTCCAGATTTGCGTGTGAACTATGACCAATCATTCACTCAGAAAACAATATGAGATAAATTTACAATTTAGCTTGTGTTCTGTATGGCTCAGTACAAATTAATCAAACAATATGCAATAAATTTCATGGGCGGTTAAGTTTTAATTCTGGTGATGTAAATCACAGGTGGGATCATATTACAGAGAGATATACTATTGGGTTGATGAAAAAGTAAAGTGGGAAGCCAGATCTTATTCTGAATAGCCAGGTGTCAGGAGAGTGAAAAACACAGTAGAGAGATAAAGAATGGTGGGAAAAAAAAAAAGCTTATTGCCTTAAAGAAACTCCCATAAGTAGCAGTTGTGAAACCACCTGTTTAACCCATCTTTAGGCTGCAAAATTTAATCAGTGGGCTCTACTCAGTGCCCAAAAGGACTAAGAGAAAGTTCCTGGCAAAACAGTCCAAAAGTAGAGATACTATGACTTCTTTCAAGCTTAACTGGTTCTTTCAAATGAAAATAAAAGTATTTTATTCTCGTGTCTCAGAACAGTTATCAATTTTGATGTCATGGCAATATTTTTTCTGTATTTTGCTCGTACAGAGCATGTAATGAAGTAAAATGGGCTTACATTTACATTACATGCAACTAAGCTCTTGTAGTTTTTCTCCTGTTTGCTTATATTTGCATGAGATTCTGAAACAAGGCACATTCCACAGTAAATTTGTAGGTTCCAGTCAGCTAAGGATTTTGTGAATTTGTTTGTGCAAATTCATTGTGATTTTTCTTCTTAACATAACATTTTTTCTACACATCTGCATAAAGTATCCACCCTAATTTCTTCCTCTGGATTTCCTCAGTTTTCTTGCCACTTTAGGTTTGTCTCCAGAAACATCAGTTTGTGGAAGAGTCTTTCCTTAAGTCCTATCTCTTTTTAGATGCTGAAGATAAAGATCATTATCACAGAGTCTGTTTAAAGAATCTTTGCACAGACTAACTTCCAAATATCCACTTCAGATAAAGTATGTAAGTGACTTGATAATTTTTTTTTTTGGGAGGGGTGATGTTTTCTGTTCTAAGGTACCAGATCTGTGTAATTCAGTAAATGAGCTAGAAAACTAAGGAAAACCCCTTTAGTTTTTTCAATGGCTTTGATTAGTGATAGCATATACTTCAGCGCTTCTGATTCCAGGTCAGAAAAAAATGAAAGACTAGTAAAACTTTACATTTTGCATAAGTAATTTTGACTGGTAATGAAGATTATTTCTTTTTGAAGTTCTAGGTGTGGGGTATGTCTCATCTACAGAATCACAGAATCACCTAGGTTGGAAGGGACCTTTTTTGGAGGCTCCCTCAGCCTCTCCTCATAAGATTTACTCTCCAGACCCGTCACCAGCTCCATTGCCCTTCTCTGGACACACTCCAGCCCCTCAATGTCTTTTTTGTGGTAGGGGGCCCAAAACTGGACACAGCACTTAAGGGGATGCCTCACCAGTGCCCAGTGCAGGGGGGCCATCACCTGCTGAGTCCTTCTCCCCATGCTGTTCCCGACACAGGCCAGGGCATAAAAAAAAAAAGTAAAAAGAGAGGAAATGAAACATATATTTAAAGATTCATACCCAAAGTCCTACCAAATCTGTTTCTTTTGTCACTCAGCAATAAATCCACTGACCACTGTCTTTGTACAAAAACAAATCAGCAGCTGTGCCTCTCTGCCTATCATTAGAGAACTCTTTCTGATCTTCTCAGAAGCAACTCATTTAGCCTGCCTTGAGCAAATGTCTCATTAATAATCTTACTTCTTTGTTTTTGTTGGTTAGTTCATTAAGTTCATGCATGCATAAAGTTGCTGTTGTTGCAGATAATGTGCAAAGCCTTTATAAACCAAGGCTTTTCAAAGTGCATTTATTAATTCAGCAATATGCTACACATTTCTAAAGCCTTACTTCAACCAAGGCAATGTGGTTAGGTTTTTTTGGTTTTTTTCTTCCACAACATGCTTATTGACTTTTCAAATTTTCTATTTGAAATCTACTCCCTGCTGTGAAGACAACTCACCTAGAAAATGTTTCTTGTGGTCTTTCTCCACCTATTTTTATTTGCACCATGAGCCCTGGGGATGGGAGCTAGGGTACCCGGATGCTGGGTTGGCTGTGCAAGTCTTTGAAGAGCACTCGGAAAATAAACCAGCCATAATTGTGTATCTGAAATTTTAAAAAGCTTTATTATTTTCTGCATTGCAAAATTGACTCAAAATGTTTTGTTTGCTTCAGAAATGCTCCATCAACGTAATATAAAAAGCCTCTATAGATATTAGTGAGAAAAACAAAAACAGGAGCGTGAGAAAATTATTCTCTTGAGAGGAAGCTCTAGCTTTCTGGGCTGAAGGGACATTCTGGGGAAGTACTTTCATTCCTATAGACTCAGTCACACTTCGGATAAATTGTTAGGCATTTGATAGTGCATCAGCTGGAATCCATCAATGAGGCAAATGGTCTAACAGCCAGGCTGGAATCATTTATGCAGTCTGGAATAATGACTATTTAAGTATTTTTATATAAAGAGGAAAAAACATAAGAAGAGACTGTGAAAGCTCTGCCTCAGAATATCTAAATAGGTAGTGATTAAGACATTTATGCAAGAAGTAAAGTATATCAGTTCAAATTCTGGTCCTGTATCAAGCAGAAGCCTTGAACGTTTGTTCTTTTTTTTTTTTTTTGCATGTGAATTTCTACTTAACAAACTATTCTGTTTCTAGGATTGGACCACTTGCTATCCTTTTCATTTGCATCGTTCCTGTCTCTACAAAGTTGAAGTTTGGGCTTGAATATACTCACAGTGAGGGTGGAATTCAGCTCAAGTCTGTGGAACCAGCTCACTGCTGAGGCACTGAATGCAAGATACTGACACTATCTTTTTCTATGATACTTTTTTAAATTTAGCTTTCAAAATATTTCTTCAGAGAGGATTATTGAACAAATTCAACCTGAATTTTAAAAAGCAGTTTTCTCATACAGAAAAGTAATTTTTGTCCGCTTTCAGTGTTCAAAACCAAAAAGGAAACCTCAGATGCAGTGCCAAGAGGCGTTCAGACAAAGGTAAGAGGCATGCTGTTATGAGGCAAGATAAAAAAGGTATGAGGGAAAGAGAATCTGAGGGAGGCCAAACTGAAAAAACCCTTCATAGTACAGCTCTAGCTAGTTCATGGCATTTAGGAATTTAACCTGAATGAAAGCATTTGAACATTAAGACAATTATTAGCAACTCACTCTTTGATAGATATTGTTCCCTCTGTTAATGCTATCTGAGAAAGAGATTTGCTTATTTCTTCCATAAGAAATTGTTATGTCATTGCTTCTGGCAGATTATGGCTGGTTTCTTCCCCATATGAGAGGAACACTAACAACAACCTGCACCCTCTCACACTGCCCACGGAAAAAATATCTACACTGTGACAGTCCATGTTCTTCAATATTTGGATTTTTCATTTTCTTTTAATTATTATAATATTATTATTATATTTTATTCAATTGGTAATATATTTTTCAATTATTCTATTATTATTATATTCAACTTTTCACTATATTTGGAATGCAAGTCCAAAGACACAGGAGCACATGGAACATCCTGTATTGAACTGGCACTCCCTAAATATACTATGGGGATCGCTTTAGCAGAGTTTACTTTCAAACTTCACATTAGTTTTCTGTCTTAGCAATTTGTCTTCTCCTCCCTTCTAAATGGTAATTTTACATAAACGTTTCGAAAGTGTCAGTTATGTGAAGATTTAAGTCTCAGTGCTACTGATCTAAATGCAATTTCCAAAATCACTTAAGCAATTTTGCTAAAAAAAGCTGCTGTTTTTCTCCCATGTGTTTCCAAGTTGTATTTTATTACTAAAAGCAAAAGAAAATTAATGAGGCTTGTAGTTTAAAATAAAAATATAAGCCCCCACAATAACACCTGAGAATTTGTAAGGTGGGGCTGGATCTCATTATTTCAGCTACTCTTGCTATTTTTGCTTTTCAGTTCTCAAGTTCATTTAATGCAGTTGGAGGATGAGACAGAAGAAGTTGTGTTCTGATTTTCTAATTTACCAGCTCACCAGTGCAGACTTCATAGACTCACTGTCTTCAAAGTAATGGAGTGGAATTCAATATATATTGTATCTTCTTTTAAAAGGAATATAAGTAGCATGAAAACTGTATTTTCCTTGTTTCTGATGCTCAAATTTCAGAATCCTGCTCACTAGGATAGATGGCGTCAGTCCACACAATGTCATGTAGCTCTTTATATACCGTTTCAGAAGAAATATGTAGTCTGGTAAGATTCCTTCTGGATTTAAAGCTAAGAAAAGTGCTTTTTAAAAAGGGTATGAATGAATGCGAGACTATTGATAAATGTCTATAGAGAAGCACCTCTCAAGAATGTACCCTGAATGATTTGGCCCAGAAGATTCATTGACTTTGCATGTGTTACATGATGAACAGCTTCTACAGAAAACGATGGGCACGGGATCTCCCACCCCAAATAAGTTTAGTGCACACCCCCTTTGGGAGTGAGGCAGAGGGTAAATGCTCCTGGTGCTGCAGTTACATCTGCTCCAGGACACTATGAAACCTGGTCGTACCCTTGCCATGAAGGTTAGTGAGTTCTTCTAGTGTCTAGAAAGGTGTAGAGAAGCAATATTATACTATGGCACAAAGTTAGCAAGAAACAGACAATATTGCATGGATTTTTATATTGCCCTTTCTCATGACTAAGCAAAGAAACAATGCCATCACTTCCAAAACACTTATAGGAAAAGGTGGGAAAAGTCCATGTTCCCCTTTTCTTCCTCCCATGGCAGTCATAGTGGCAATATCAGAAAAAATAAAGTAAGCAGTACTAAATTTATCTGTTTAGGAACATGGTCTGACTGTGGGAAATTATTCCATGCATTCAAGTGCCTACTAATTGCAGTGGCTTCTTTCAGCAAATCAGGACGATTTAGTACTGCATATAGAAATCTTCACTATGACCTCAGCTTCTACTTTCTTAAGCCTCAAAAATGTTTGTTTTAAAACTCTTCAGGTACACTCTTTTTCTGCTCGATAACATCAGTTTCAATGATGGTTGCAGAGCAACCCAGCAGAGGGTTAATAACAGCATAGTGGTTCTCTGCAGTTACTAGTTTGGCCTTCCATCTCCTAGTTTATCTACCCTAAGACCAAATTATTATCCTGTACTAAAATGAAAAGCCACTATTATTGTAAGTACACTTAAAATTATTAGTAGTAGTGTGCTTGATGAGGTTAAATCGTGAGGTCTTTGATGCTAACTTCAAAAATGACATCTCTGATTTAGCTAGAATAAATGAGATGGTTGCGTCTCTCTAATTAAAGGCAAAATGTATCTATAGTACTTGGCAATTTTCTGTCATTTAACACTGTATTACAGCAGCATTTATTACATTCATTATATTATAATTACAATTACTTTACATTTACTGAGGGTTCAATCCTCAGAAACCTAAGCTGCCTGGAAAAAAAGAATCGTTTTTGTTTGAAACCAAAATGAAGCCTGTATACCAAACTGAAGGTGAAGTTCATGACCTGTTGGATAGTCCACCGGCAGAGCCCATTAGTCCTTTTCTCTGTCTCTCTCAAGTTAGGGTGATATTGTCAGCAGCTATAAACACCCTCAGTGTCCTGTTGGTAAGGACACAACTGCAGGTCCTTTCCAAAAAGTGATGCGATTGATCCCTGGATGTTGGGCTGTCACTGTAGCAGAAAGACTATATTTCAATTTCTTATTTGTTTTTTGGGCAGAGAGCAGCAAAGCAGTAACTGGTGACTGGCAAACAGAAATGGAATTCCAGCTGGTTTTGCTCTTGCTGGGAGCAAAGCAGCATGGCGTGGATGGGGCACCCACTGAGATGAAAGTTTAAGAGAAAGAAAGAGAAGGCTACCTTGGAGTGAACACTAAGTGCTATTTTCTAAAGTGATCTCCCATCTATCTTTTTGTTTTGCTTTGCTTTGCTTTTATTTTTGCTTTTTATTTTGTCTTTTTTTGTGTGTGTGTGTGCAAGACAAGTGTGGATTTTTCTTCCTTATTCATTCTTGACTTACCTGTATTCAGGTTCTTTCCGTCTTGGCTCTAAACGTTAGCACAACCATGCTTTGCTTTGCTCACATGAATACTCTCTGGAAAACAGATTTAAAACTTAAAAGCCTGAATAATTATTATAAGATTTTTTTTTTTTTTAATGGGGCATTTGATTGCACAGAGCAGAGTTCACACTGTGTTAGTTTCTTAAGTCAGTAGAGAGAAAAAAGTTAATGCAATCTAACCATCACTGTGCAAATTGTCAATATTCACAATCTACAGAACAGGAGCTTTGTTTTATTTGTTCTTCAAGAAACCTGTGAAAATTTCCAATTCCTTATTTCCCAATGCATACAGGAAAAATCTAATTAGTATGAATTTTTCAGTTCTTGTTTGCAATAGGAAGGAAACGCTTATAAAAGGTGAAGAGACTACTTCCGTCTGTGGACAAAATGCAGACAGAAGTAGTGAATACAAACTGCCGAATGAGTGAGCAATATAATTACCCTTAGAGCAAATAATTCAGAAAAGAATTATTCTACTGTTCGAACAGAGCAGTGGGTCAATTCATCTGTGCAAGGTCATTACATTTGGTGAGTAATATACTTTCAAAACGTTCAGAACCCAGCACAGAAGGCATTTGTAGTCTCACAAATGTATCCCTACTTATTATTGTTGTAATTTACCATCCAGATCCTGCTGTTTCACTAAGATCTCTGCCTATGTCATTGAAATCAAAGAAAGCTTTGATTTTAATGGGAGCAGGATCAAGGTTTAGCCACTCCACATGTCCTTGAGCCAAAACAAAACTTCCAAGGAGGTTAATGTTGAGAGCGCTGTTTTGATTGCATAATGACGCCAACAGAGAAGAAAGGAAAAAATCATTGTGCTGCACTGAAATTGAAAGTGTATGTGTCTATTTTAAACTGCTAATACTTCATCTAACTGCCTGTGCTGAACAGTTGCAAAATGAACCTACGCTGTGGCTGAATTGCTCTCCATAAAAGAAAAGCAAGCAATAGAATGTTATTTCATTTCTATAATATAGTTATTTCTATGTTATTGCAGCAATAGTGAAAAATTTACAGTACCCCAACACTGACGTGCTGCATTTTGGGAAGCATTTACAGATATATTATTCTAAAACAGTGAGATGCAATCTATACAAAATTAAATTATTCAGCAAGGTGATCAAAAATTTACTTCCTGGATAGATTTATCCCCCAATACAGTGGCAAATACTGAGCAAAACCACAGTCTTTCAAAAGTGTAAAGTATTGGAAGTAAACTTTAAATTAAATTTAAATTTAATTTAAATTAAATTCCTGTATAAATATATATACTGCATCCTCAGTAGCTGTCCGGGGTTTGAGAAGGTGTAGCATTCTTTAGAATCTGATTTTAGCAGGTGAGTTTTCCTGAAGGGGTACAATCCTACAAATGGAAAAGCTATGGGAGCATATCCTGTTAAATTCCAGGAAAAATACTAATATTCTGCCAAGAAGTTTTAAAAATATAGGGATCTCCTGAAGAGTTTGAAGGTGTTCACAAAAAAAATGTCTTTTTAAACTGTATTCCCTTAATTCTATAAAAGCATGATTACCATTTTAAAATAAGTTTGGGCTAAACATTTCCAGCAAAATATACCCATTTTAGAATTGACTTTAGGGTTTGTTGTCGCACCTTATGCTATCACTGAGGATGAAGAGAGACTGTCCTCATAGAAGAGTGATTGTGATTCTCTGCACTGCCACATTACTCGGAACTCAAGAAAAAATCTGATTTAGGTTTCAGATTCAGGACTGAATTTTGCAATTTAATTTATCACTACTGGGAGCCAAACACTCCAATTCATTATGGTGAGTTACTGGTCAGCTGGAAATTATACTAAATAAATGTATTCATTTACAAGCACAGTTGCAAGAATATGTGTTCTTTATTTTTTCAGTTTACTTGTGAAATTTGTCTTCATATGCTATGTGGAAGCTTCACTGGAATTATTTTCCAATATTCTGTTAACCGTTATTATTTATATATTTTAATTTTATTCTACAGTTTCAAAGTCGGTTTCATAATCTTGCTGAAATACTTCAACCATTAATAGTGAATTTTTCTTACTGAGAAAGATAATGAGAATAGATAAGAAGATATAAAAATTTAATAGTCTTTCCAAGACTTAATGACGCAAATCAGCCACTGCATCTGTGCATATTAATTCAAAGCGATTCTACAGTTATGAAAACAAAAACCTGTTTTTCTAAAACAATAGTAAATGCAATTAACTAAATGTTTTAAGGGAAATTCTACTCTTAGTTATTTTATTGAACAAGTCATAAAACAATGCTAAGGTGTTCAATTGGTGTAAACATCTGGTGTTTGTACTTCTTCAGCAGTACCACAGATAACTAATTATTTTCCAGGTGTCATGGGGGAAAGAAAAATGGTTAATCACCCAGTCAATGTAGCCTAATGTTCTGCAACTGAGAGCTGCTGTTTCAAGGTTTGTATGTGTACACATATGAACCTGCACATGTGCACTTAAGCATATTCTGGACCTCATTCCACTTAAGTTCTTGACTGAGGTGGATCAGAATGAGAAAAGAGAATGAACTGTGTTGAATCGCTTCTGTAATTCATAATTGCCTAAAACATGATGAAACGAAGACCTAGAATGAGAATAAGGTTTCAGAGAACTGGATGATCTGGGCTAATAGTCATTAGCACAAGCAGGACTGTTGCCGCAACCTTCCTTCTTAATTAACAGGGCTCTCACTGCAGTATGTGGGGAGGGCAGTTGTATACCAAAAGCCATAATTAGCACTTGTCAGAGTCTTTTTCTCAATTGATTTTTGCACTGGTCTGTTACACATTTGAATCTCCCATGGACACCTACCACCCTGCAGAGTGGGTAGACCTGTGGAGCTACCTCATGGAGGGCTTAGGAACTGGAACTGGATTTTCTTAGGGTGACCTCTAAAGGACAGTTATTCTTCTGAAGCGATGCCTTCTTTTCCTCACTTGATACTGTGACTCAGAATTCGTGACCCTGTATATCATACACAGATATATGTTACACATGCTTATTTTCAGAAGAATTTTTGGAGTGTCTACCCCCAGCTCTCTCTCCCCCCCCCCCCCCAAATACTAAAGGATAACCTTTAAAAACACTGTATAGGAAAATTAAAGTCCTATGGAGTTCCAGGTCTATAAAAGATACTACGGGCCGTCAGGGATACGTTGGGCATCCAGCTATACTTTATTAGTAACCTACAATGTAAGGCAGGCAGATCTTGATGACCTCAACACTCAGAGGCAAGCAACCAGTCCGTAAACTACATAGTCCTTGTGTGGTAAGCATCTAATAATTTGAATGTCATTATCAGTACCCTTCAGTAATAAAATGAACACGGCATCTGGCTGCCCAGGATAGTAGAAATTATGAATACATACCCCTGTTTAAAAAGGAAAAGGGAGAAATCAACTTGCAAAACCTTTAAATGAAAATATAAAGTCCATTAACAAACCAGGATCCAATGATTCTTTCTCATAGTCTGACATTAACAGTGTTAATATGTTGAAATTCAAGACAAATTATGATACTGTTCTTCTCCTTTTACTCCCTCAAAAATGCTTTAATGGCATTTAGAACCAGCATAATCAAGACATGATTCTACTGTCAACACTCTAGAATAAATCTTTCTCTCTGGCATTTAGTTATTGGGTAACATAGTCACGTTTCTTTCAACTGTGCTGTGAACACAGAATAAATGGCTTGTGATGTTTAGCACTCTTGGTTAAAATCCCATTTTTATGGTTCAAGAAAAGTGCTATGACCCATGCACTTCAACTACTGATTTATCTGCACGGCAGCTTGGGTACCAAACCAGTTTTAAAATACTTCTGAAAACATCAAATGTCTTATGACTTAAAACCAAACAACAATAAAATAACACTGTTGAGTTTCTGGCAAGTGTAAAAATTCAGTGAAATTCCTTAGTAAAAATGAATGCAAGAAAACCGTTGTATGTCATCTTAAAGGCACCTTCCTTGAGAGAGAATTTGTAAACAGTATGGACAAACTGTATAGTTGAAAATAGTAATGTCAAGGACCAAGGTCAGATACTCAGAGATCTGAAAATGTCACACATATTAAATATTTAAAACATTTTTCCCCTAAAAAATTCTAAAAATCTTCCCTAGTGAACTCCCACTATGGAATGAACTAGTGACAAACTTACACTCTTGGCTTCATTTCTTTAACCATTTCGACCCATGTCAGGCTGACTGCAATTCTGGCTTGTGGTCCTACAATGTGGACTGATTCCCAAGTCCAGCTTGGTTTTAAATGCCTGAGAAATTGTTGTTTTGATTTTTTTTTCCAAATTGCAGAGTATAGGAAGCTGATCTGTCTCACCTGTAGAGCTGCCACTTCGAAAATTCCTTATGTGTGATTCAAAGGAGGGCTACACCTCATCCAGATTTTTCTGGACTCCTAAAATTTTCTGCTGTAGAAACTTTTCTTAGGTAGATTGGAACACTTTTTCTGGAATAAAGGTTAAAGCAGAGCACATATGAGTCCTCCCCTACCACTTCCAACTATGGCAGCCTCTAGTTGTCCAGTGCCTCTTTAGTCAGGTAACTAACATTCAGTTTGGATCTTGAATGTCACCATGTTTATAATCCTTTGTGAATCTTGCCACAACACTCTCCAGTGAAGATGTTCAAACTACCAGTATTCCTCTGATTTTAACAGGAATTCAGCTCCTTTCATCTCCAGTGCTTTGAATCCAAGTCCTCTATTTGTTAAATGTGGTGAAGGTATTGTTTTCTCACACAGAAGGGTCTATAAAGGCAGCAACACTGTAATTTTGAGGTCGTTTTAGATTCTTTTGCCAATGAGAGCTAGGTAACAAATTGGATATACTGAAAAAAGCAACATCTTGTACCGGGAAGACCTTAACACATCCTTACATATTAAAATACAAATGGATGCTCATTTTGGAGATTGCATGAATTATAAAAAACAGTTCAAATAGAAACAGTGCTCTGTTACACTAGGAAAAAGTTTAGATGTTACAAAGTATAGAAAATCAAGTGTACATTGACAGTGTAATATGGATCTTACTGAATCACATGTGTGAAGCAGATTGTGCCTTTAGGGCATCGGAGTGGTAAAACTAATCTTCTTTTTCCAGGAACAAACATATCCATTGCATTTTGCACAAAAAAAAAGATAATTCCATTAAATCATATTTAAGGTGAGTAGGCCTTTATATAGGTTCCTATGTAGGTTCTATGAGGTGCTCTCTGCTCTGCAGTGGTACTTACCATGTGGCAAAACAGACATTTATCTGTAACATTTTGTTACTTATGTTTTTCTGTAGTCTAACAGCAAAACAGTCTCACAGCCTTTATGTACCATGCCGGTGCTGGAGAACCCTATATATGTTTGTTTTACAGAGGATCAATTTATGACAGAAATCAAGCAGATATTAGAACTCCAAATATTGAATCTGCAGCAATTGTTTTGAAAAATACGTAGGGCAGAAAGCTTATAAACCTAAGTAGGTTTCAGTAGACATTACTGAAGGGCACAGACCTTTACATTAAGACACAGTGTGTCACTGAAACTCAAAAACTAAAAGTATTTTGCTTATATCATCATGTGAGGTCATTCATAAAATAATAATCTGAGTATGGGAGACATGAGCCTTAGAGCAATGTGGTTGGTGATTGCTGCCTTCTTCTATTTTGAATTGGGCATTTGTTTTCTCTTTTTCTTTGCATTTAAACTCCAACATAAACTTTGATTTACTTGAAACAGTCATTAAACTCTTTGGTGGAAGTTCACACTTGTATTTCTGCAGAGAACAGGTCATCCCATCTCATCAAGAGGAAACCAAGGTTTGTACTTTGCAGCTTACTTTGCTGCATCTCATCAGTGGAAAAACTTGAGAATCCAAACCAAAAATGGGGAAATGCACACTGATTAATAAGGTCACAATTGTATCGTCAATAGAAATATTTGTCTGGTCACTGATTTAAACTTCACTGTACTAATCATCATGTGGACTTCTGTTCCATGTGGCTAATAATAGAAGCAAATCTTTATACCTTTTCACTCACAATGGTTGTTAATAAAAGTCATACTTTGTTATGAGAAAGGTAGTAAAAGAAGAAAAAAAAGAGCCTCCTGATTTTTTCACTTTGCATTCATTTCCTTTCTTATTTTACAAACAGGAATGAAATTAACAGCAGTTCTTCAAATGAGAATTGACCTATGCTAGGATTTTTGTTCTTGTTGCCTAGCAGCAGCGATGCAAGCACAGGGGTGTGTCTGCTTCTAGGATACTTTTGCTGATATTTGATCACTTCAAAGCATTTTTAACATTAACGGCATAATGTTGAATCTCATATTCTTAAAAAAAACACCCACAAGAGTGAAGTTCAGTGTCTGTTTCTTAGTTCAACTCTAAAGCAGTTAAATGGAAGGACAGACAAATACCTGGGAGCTAATGCCTGTCTTCCAAGAGAAATGCATCAGTGGCTATGCATTTTTAATTTATTAATTGCATATCACATTCTTCTCTGATTTTGTTTTATAGAAGCAAGGCCTGTTCTATAAGCTGAAATAATTTAAGCATCTGTGAGGATTAGGAATTAAATATGTAACTCTCTTTTTCTGCATATATACCATTAAGTGGTCGAAGCGATGTGATTAACAGTTCTATTTGTTATTAAAGTTTAAATCCCTAAAACAGTGGGGAATTCGGATCTGGTATCTGGTCTTTGCATATCTGCTATAAGGGTATGCCTACAAAGATGACATTAAATCAATATCCTTTCTCTATGATTTTCCAGACTTTGAGCCATATTGACATCCAGAGCCTAGCTACCGCAGATCACAGAAGATTTTTTTTGATCCTTTGATCCTCACAGATCTGCTGCTCTAGTGGATTCGATAGAGGAAAAAACTTCAAATTTGCTAGAGCAGTTGAACAGCATGGGAAGATTTCCTTGATTAGGGAAAATTCTGTATACTTATAAGCAGAATTGAAGATTATTGTGTTCAGACCAAATGACAAAACTCAGCCTTAGTAAGCATAAAATCTGCTCCTAAATATATAAGAGAATTAACTCCGAGAAAAATAGTATCACACGTAGTTTTAGAGTTATGTGGTTTTCAGAATGAAAAAAAAAAAATAAATTCTCGTCACAAAGATAACATGCAAACACATATAACATTGTGTGTCCGTGGGAAAATAGGCATATACAGGAAAGAGGCAACTAAAAGCAGTGAGCAGGCTTGTGAACAGCAGTATATTAGTGCTGGATATAACTTGAGACTATTTTTAGGTCACATATGAACATAATTGTTTAAACTCTTTTAATGGCTATTTACTTAAATGGACCGTTTATGCCTATTTAAAATTTCAATTAATTTAAGTTGTCAGAATTTTCACATTCTTCTAAACTTTTAAAAATAAAAAGTATTTTAAAGATTAAAAAAAATAGTGGTTGCACCATAGACATAATGTCAATTGTGATCATTCAGGAGGCCAAGTCTTGCTAGTTTTGGAAGATAGGAAGTAGTTACCAGAACGGGCTACTCAGTTCTGCAATTTTTCGAATGCTTATCTTTCACAACTCTTCTAAACCACTCCTGTTTTTTCCAACATTTAAGCACAAGTTTAAATTCCACAGACTGAGCCAGTTTGAAGACTTTTAAGGACAAAATCTCTCTCATTGCCAGCCCGATATATCCAACATTCTGCATTACTAACGATCTGACAAAATTTTGGTTGTGTAAACACTTTAAGTCACTAGGAAAAATATTTCAGACTCCTGTAAATGAAAACAAAAGTTGTTCACTGGAAATATTTTGCTGTGGTTATTAGTTTTTCTGGAAAAAATCAACACAAATGGCATGAATCTGTAGGAAGTAGAATAAGAAATACATTTAAGGCTGGATGATGTTTATTTACCTGCCGGTGCTGTATATTCATAGGGATTCTCTGATATGCTAAGGATTTTATGGACTGACTCAAATCCACACTGCTGGATGATTTGTGGCAAGGGGAGCAAATGCATATACTGTATTTACCATCAGTGCCATTACAGACAGATCTATAGATAGAGATATAGATATTCCATTGTAGAAGGCTGAAAACTTCTTGATTCTATTGGAGCATTTTTCCTAACTTTGTTTAAGCCCTATTTTAACCCATGCACACCACTTCTGCTAAATAGCTACTATTCCTGTGGGCAGAACTTTTATTATTTTGATCTTTTCTACCTAAAAGCTGAACCTGTTATCCAAAACTGGCTTTTGCAAAGATGCTCTACAAGTGAAAATCAATTCCACACCACTAAAAGCGGTGGTCCACGTCAGAATTTTCTGCCCATTAATTCACTTTTTTCTTGATTGTTAGACCAATACATTATGTACTGTTTCTGTGTTTCTTCTAAAGCAACAGGTGAGCTGTTTTCCAAAGCTATGAACTTTCCCAACTGGTAACTTTCTTAGATGAGCTTGCTTGGAATAATGTGTAAGTATTCAATTCTAATTGACTTTCTGCACAAGACTACCTTCTTTTCCATATCAAAAGATGACATGCTGATCACTGCAGTATTTGGTCAGATCAAGGAAAAGGCCTTGCATAGTCACTTTCAGTCAGAATGTATAATGAAGGCTTTCTTCAGCTCCAGTTCAAACATAAACCAAATGCTTCTTTTGGTCCTGCATTGCAAAAGTTGTCCTGGATGTGAGATAAAGAAGCTGAGAAATCTGGCCAATTAGTCTGTCAGGACCAATCACTGACATCAGTCATACAAGGTCTCTGCTTTCATGACACATACTTTTAACCCCCAGTCTTCCACGTGCCATGCTGACTCCTGTTATCACATTATTTTTTTGAAAAGAGGAAATCAGGAAAAAAAGTGAGGTAAGGAGTTTGTATCAGAAAGAACAACTATTTGGAGCTAAAAAGAAATACAATACTCCTAGTTAGTTGCCTTTCCTATAAAGCAATAATTGACTAAAAACTGCTTGGGCTGAGGCCAATGGGATGAGGTTCAATAAGGCCAAGTGCCGGGTCCCGCACTAGAGTCACACCAACCTCCTTCAGTGCTACAGGCTGGGGACAGAGTGGTTGGAGCTGCCTCATGGAAAAGGACCTGGGGTGTTGGTGGACTGTGGGCTGAACAGGAGCCAGCAGAGTGCCCAGGTGGCCAAGGAGGCCATGAGCATCCTGGCTTCTATCAGGAACAATGTGGGAAGTAGGACTCGGGAGGTGATGGTCCCCCTGCACTGGGCACTGGTGAGGCACCCCCTCAAGTGCTTTGTGTAGTTTTGGGCCTCTCACCACAAAAAAGGCATTGAGGGGCTGGAGTGTGTCCAGAGAAGGGCAATGGAGCTGGTGAGGGGTCTGGAGAATAAATCTTAGGAGGAGAGGCTGAGGGAGCTGGGGCTGTTCAGGCTACAGAAAAGGAGGTTGAGGGGAGACCTTCTTGCTCTCTACAACTAAGTGAAAGGAGTGTGTAGAGAGGTGGGGGTCAGTCTCTTCTCCCAAGTCACAGGCCACAGGACAAGAGGAAATAGCCTGAAATTTTACCTGAAAACCTCCCTCTCCCCACATATCTACCAAAATAAAATCAATATGCAGAATTCACATATATTTTTTGACCCTTCCCACAAATGTGACGGTTTCCTAGAGGCTCGTGTGATTTTTTTGCTTAATTCTTCTCTAATTGATGGCGTGGGAGCTTCTCAATAGCCATACTCAAAACATGTGGGTGTTGTAAAGATGCAGTGGAAAACTTATTCCATTTTAATCAAAACATAGCTATTTCCAAAGTAATTTCCAAACACAAAACAATTATTGCAAAGCAAAGAGAAACAGTTTGCTAAATGAGGCTGGGACAATATCTTTAGGTATTGAAAATATACTTTAGGTATGGAAATGTATGACTTCTAAGATAAGCTCTTGTGTTTTGGTTTTTTAACATATCATAGCAGTATATTCACACTGGCAAGAATAGTAGCAGTTTAATTCAGAAAAACTGAGTAATAGAAACTAATTTTTATTTGGTGGCCACACACGAAGTCTCTATTGGTTCAACAGCCGCAGTTATTGTTTGAAAATTGCTGACTTAGAGACAGATGTAAGAAGAGTATTTTATTTTTAACAAAATACTTAATACTGTAATACTGTCTATAATTGAGAAATTAGAGTTATGATTTCAATTTCAGTCTCTATATCTGCTGCATTTCTTCAAAGAGAATATTTTGCCTATGTAGGTTCATAAAATATGTTATAGCCCATAATAAGCTTTTATGGCCAACAGTTGCTGAATCATTCAATATCTTCAGTTACACAGTGCCTCCTTATCTCCTTTGACAACTCTTCATTGTGATAAAATGCATGGGAATAAACATATATAGTGAATGCCTATCCTAATTTGTCAGCCTTAAATGAATCTTATTCATGATCAGTTTCTTTGTAATTAAAGTGGGCACATTGTTATTGGAAATAATGGCTTAGTTGGTAATTTTTATTGATTACCACCATATATTAGAAAGAGATAAATGACCAATCTAATTGTTTGTGGATTATTGTTTCCTGTGCATTCATTACATTGGGTAACAATGAAATAAGGGATACATTTCTCAAAGAGAACACATATTGCTTTTTATTAGCTTGGCCAAACACTTCTGAGTGCCAACAAAAAAAACATGTGGTTGCAGGTCTTCATGTATACACAGAGAAAGACCCAAGGGCAGGACTGGAGTTGTAGTCATACATACATATATATCAGGAGGACATGTTCCTCAGTTGGATGAGTAACAGAGCCAAAGGATCATTTAGGGTGGAAGGCACTCCTGAAATCATCTGGTCCAACGCCTGACTCAAAGCAGGGTGAACATCAGTGTTTGGTCACGTTGCTCAAGTTGCTGCCTTATCATCATCTCCAAAATTGAGGTTCTGCAGTCTCTTTGGGCAACATCTTAGGACGTTTGAATGCTATCATGGTGAGTTGTATTTCTTGTTATTTAGTCAGAATTTCTCTTATGATTGTTGCCACTCCAAATGGATTTTGACATTATGTTCTCCATAACTACCCAATATGTTGTTGAAGACAGTAGTAAGATCATTAACCTTCTTTCCTTGCAGCTAAACAAACCCAACTCAGTCTCTCCTCATACATCCTGTACTCCAGCACACTGATCAGCCTGGTGGCCTTCCACGGGGCAGTCTCCTATTTGTCTGCTTTGTATTGGAATAGCTCCAAGATGCACATAGTGTTCCAGATACAGACTCATAAATGCCAGACAGAAGGGGATAACCATTTTGCTTCACCTACTGACTACATTGTTGTTAATGCTTGCTCATTATTTTTTTTCACTTATACTTATTTTGCAAGCAATAATGTTATTTTGCCACAAGACAGTGGTGAACCCAGGCTTACTGTCCATAGTAATTAAACTTTTGTCTCTACTTCCAAACTAAAATTAGTCTGGGTGACAGGGCTCTCAAATTAGCTTCTCATAAGTACAAAATTTAGAAGTAGTTGTCAAAAATATCTTTTTTTTTCCTTTGCTTCTACAAAGGGATTTGCTTTTGAATCCATCATTAGATATGATATGAACTTTAGAACATTAGAGATGAGGTGAACTTTAAGATGTTCAAATCAAAACTCAAAATTTTCAGGTCAGATCCCAGATTATAGCAGGAGCCTAAGTCATCTGAGCAATAACTATCATTTCAAAGAAACTTCAGCATCCCTTGCAGGTGCCCTGTAATAGGCTCTGACAGTTTATGTGAAAGCAGGTATTTGCTGCCTTGAAGAGGCTAAAAGTTATGCCCAGGTGCTGTGCATGTGCTGGAAGCAATGAATTGTCAATCCACCACTGCTCAGCTGAAAAGGAAAAAGTAATGCCAAAAATTAAGAAAATTAGCAGAATCCCTTCTCTTGCTGCATAACTTTGGAAGAACATGGAAGCTGAAATACTTATCTGTGATGTGGATAAGACAAGGTTAAGAAAAAGAAGGTTAAAGTCCTTCCTTTGCTAATTCAAAGAAAGGATTCACAAGGTCTGTGAATGTTCTAGTCAACAAGTTTATCATGAGCTCATTTCTCTTTTTCTCACATTGGATCTACCTAAATCTTATACAAATACTTAAAAATTCATTTTGCCAGAGGAGAGACAGAAGTTCGCTCACTCCATCGGGTACTGGTTCTGGCTGAGATGCTCAAGAGATGCAACATAAGGTCACAGCTTGCTTTGGTTTGAAGCCTTAGCCTTGGGACTGTGCTGGGATGACACATTATGTTTCCTTTGAAGTGTTCCACTGCAAACCTGAGAGATGTTCTTGATAAAAATTTCTTGAAACTAATTTCTGTTCACTAACAATGTTTGTTCTGACCATTCATTTTAAGTACAAAATTTCCTTCTGTAAGTGTCCTACCTTTAATGCCTGTGTGCCGGTCATTCCAGGGGAAGTAAAGTTACACTTAGCCTGGAATTACCTCAACACAGAGGAGAAATTTGAGCAAGAGGCATAGGGAATGGGTATAGCAATAACTTATAGCTGAGAGAAACCTGTGTGTCACAGGAGTGAAGACATTCATACTCCTGAAATCTGCACCTGAGAAGAGCAAGAGTTGTGGTTTGTTGTGATGGCAACACACTTTACCTTTCTTTCTGAGGTTTTCTTGGTTCGAGGGTATACATTTCTGAGGGAACCAGCCATGTTCAACAGAATCCACAGATTCTGTTTTATCAGGAGTATCAGACTTTTATTGCTTCATAAGACTACAACTGAAGCAAGAGAAAATCACTTCTACTCTTAGGCTCGCATGCTCTAACATAAAAACTGTAGGACTGATTTATAATAATAATTTTAATTTAAAATAGGTATTATATATTAAACTTTCTATGGAATATATATATAATATTTTCTTGGTGTTAAGTGTGATCCAATTTAGGTATATTTTAAGTTTTGATAGTTGTGTTAAATAGAAGTAATTTAAAATTCTGAAATATATCCATGTCATTCGCACTGCTTTTCCCTGCAAATTTTTTAATTCTTTGTGTGCAATGACATGATAATTAACTTTTTTCAAGTTTTGTAATCTCTAGGAAGTGCTTATCTATTTCATCTCTTACCTGTCAAATTCCGTTGAAATACTTTTCTACATCTTTAATTGACTTTTATGCAGAAGAGTTTAGCTTCATCGTGTTACTTATATGATCAGTAAAGCCATGATTTTTTTCTGATAGTAGCAAAGATTGATTTATTTAGTCCAGTTTTTGCAAAAGGACATATAAAAAACATCTTACAATAAATATATTTGATCACTTCTGCTACGTCTTTCTTTCATTAGTTTCATTATGCTTTCTGTTTCTTCTCTTGTATACCGGAAAACTAAATTAAAATTCAGATGTTCTGAATACAGAGACACTTCCCCCCACTCCTACTTTACTATGGCAGGAATGTGCAATATGTTACAGTACACCTAGGACTTAACTCTCCTTGTCCTCTCTGTTATTCAGTTGTTCAGCCAAACCAAGTGGAACAAAATAGTACATTTTTAATCAGTATTTTCCAGAGCCATAAAAATATGAGTTGGAAAGGATGCACGGGAGTCACATGTTCCTGCCTCATACTTTAAGCGAGACTGCTGCTCACTCTACGTCAGTTTAGCAGTGATTGTGACCAGCCAAATCTCAAACTCCAAACACTTTTCCTAATATCCATTCTGAAACTCCCAAAATGGTATATTTTTTCACTGCTGCCCTTGTTATACCTCTTCTTACTATGAAGAAAACACCAAAAATGGACGCAACATTCCAAGTCCAGCCTCAACAATTCCAAGCAGGGTAGGTTAACAATTTCCTTCAGTCTCCTACCCACACTTTGGTCACACTATAGAGTAGAAGAATGGTGGAAGTGACCCTGAGGTGGGGACGGTGACAGGTACATACCCTGTAGTGGTTGTTTTGGGTCACTAGACAGGTTCTGGTGTTAGGTGCTCTGTAGTATCTCCATAGCATCTTTTCTTTCCTTCCCTTCCCTTCCTCTGGGCCTCTGGCTTACAACCAGTGATGCAGGCTTGCTGGTGTTATACACAAGTCCTGTACAGTATTCTATATAAACTTTAATAAATTACGAGAATATTATTGAGAACAATTCTCAGAGATGATTTTTATGCTTATGGAAACATCTGCCACCATTAGTGGCAATATATAGAAGAAATGCCATCAGCTTCAGGGGCTCTTTTTTTTTCTATAAACCTTTTAAACCTCAGAATCCAGGATGTTTTAAAAGAGATATTATGATTATGATTATTATTATTATTTATTATTATTGCAGTTTGATTGAAAACAAACCAATGAAAAGTCCTAGGGCATCAATACACCAGGCATTGTTTAAATTTATTGGAAAATCACAGATAAGAGTCCCTGTCCCACAGGATTATTGTTTCTGACTCTAATCTGACAGAAAGATCCAGCTCTCTCTGCCCTTAATGTGAATTGTTGATACTTCAGCTCCCTGTCATGGTCAATTCAAGTGGAGCAAAATACAGATACACACATCTGTGTAAACTGTTCTTTGTTTTGCTTTCTAGGATAATTAAGTAAAAGCCTAATAGATGAGCACAATTACTCAAAAGTAATCACTTTCAGTCTGGTTAAATCATGACAGATTGGTTGCTTGTATTTATTGCTACATTAGGATTTTTTTTTATCAGCAGTACGTGAGTAGTTCTCCTGTCTTAGTACATCATTACTCTTTTTATAAGAAAATTGTAAATATTTGTTTATTATAACCTATTACAATTTTAATTAATCTTTAAAAATAAGGAGTTTTTAATAACATTTTGTATAGATGACATTTAGCTGCTGTTAAACCAAGCAAATTATTAAACAGCTTCATTATTCTGATACCACTGATCTTTCTTCTGAAAATTTGGGGAATGTAATGCCACTCTGGGCAAAACAGTCTGACATTACTTCTGAACACACTTTATCACTCAATTTCTAGAAGCAGCTCAGGAATTTGAATACATTATGATGTTATTTCAAATCTCTGGTAACTAGATTTTACATTAATCATCTGAACAGTCAAGAAAGTAATTCTGTGTGTTGCTGATGTGAAAGATTTGTTACTTATTTACTTAAAGCCATTCAAAGCTTGATCCATAGGAATAGCCCTCAAAGTTGCACAAAAAGGTTTGAATTTACCTTAATTTAACCATCCAAATGTTAAGCTTATAAATTATTCTGGTTGTTTCCTTCTGTAATCATTGGAAAGGAAATGAGACCTCTCATTTCTGTGATGGTGATTTTATCACCAAAGAACAATTGACTCCATGCAGAAATCCATACGATGATCACATTAGTTAATTATTCTTAATGGCCAAAGTTATATGAGATGAATCTTTGTTGCTTGTAGCAAAGACTGCAAAAAAAGAAAGAATGCTGTCTGCTGAGGAGAACTTATAAGGCTGGATAAGCAATCTGATATTCTGACAAAATGACATTACTTGGTTACTTATTTTTATTTGGTTATTTGTTTATAATTACTGGCATTACTTGAGCATCTCCCTTACAAGAACAGGCTGAGGGACTTGGTCTTTTTAGTCTAGAGAACAGATGACGGAGGGGGGATCTGATCAATGCTTATAAATACTTAAAGGGTGGGTGTCAAGAGGACGGGGCTGGTCCTTTTTCAGTGGTGCCCAGGGACAGGACAAGAGGAAATGGGCACAAACTTGAATAGAAAAAGTTCCACCTAAACATGAGGAGGAACTTCTTTACTTTAAGGGTGGCAGAGCCCTGGCAGAGGCTGCCCAGGGAGGTGGTGGAGTCTCCTTCTCTGGAGACATTCCAAATCCACCTGGACATTTTCCTGTGCAACCTGCTCTGGGTGGACCTGCTCTGGCAGGGGGTTGGACTAGATGATCTTCAGAGGACCCTTCCAACCCCATGGAATTCTGTGATGGTTTATCCTGTCTTTTGGATATTCTGTTTAGAAGAGGAGTCACTGTGCTCTGGAGGCACCTCTCTCCCTCTTGATTCTGAACAGATCCTGGACCTCTTAGTTTTGATGTCTGTCTTTAACACAGCTTGCATTAAATTAATGCCTTTCACGAGGTCTAGAAGATCTGCTGGCTGTTTGGCTGTTGTTGCTCCTGGGTTGGGGGCAATTGTCTATTGATAGAAAACATTAAAGAGCTGCAATAGCTGCATGAACAGATGATTTTCCAAAGATGTCATTACAGTTCAGGAATTCCATACCTTTTTAATGTCAAGAATCCTCACATCTGTCTAATACTTGGGATAGTAACAACTATTAGAGAATCTAATTCAAGTGTATGCCAGCAGACCCTCTGCATTTACTGCTATTGTGGCAAGAATGTAAAGTTATTGCAGTGTTGAAAATGAATTTGTTAAAAGGAGAAAACAAAATCTTGACAACGTTTAATTTTATTTTGGGGTTCAAAATAGAAGTTTGCAGAAATTAGCTTGGCTCCTGTGTTAATGTATGAGTAGGAAATAAGAAAAGTATGTTTTAGTTCATCAGATGAACATTAAAAATTCACAGGAAGCTGATCTAGAACAGATTGAGATTAATGATGAGTGGCTCTGCTATTGTATTGATCAGTGCCTGTGGCTATTTAGTAAATGATAAAACACACAACATTGATTAAGGATATGGGCAAAATGTTATGGATATCAAAGCTGCAGTACTTTTCTTAAAGCTCAAAAAAGCCTTTAATTAAGTGTATACAATGGTATATTTATATAAAAGGATACATACACATGCTTAAAATACTGTGAACTACTGGCAAGGGCACTGGTTTAGTAGTACAAAGTAATTCAGTTTTATTACAGATTCTTTACAACTATTTCGCAAGCTGTCATGACTAGTAAATTATGCAGCAACTTTTAAAATAAAATTGCCAGAATATTATAGACATGGAAGACCAAACATAACACTTACTGTATAGAGACCTGGATATTGAGAAGTTATTGAGAAGCATGGCCAGCTTATATCCAATATAAGGATATTGAGAAGTTATTGAGAAGCATGGCCAGCAGGTCCCAGGAGGTCATACTCCCCCCTCTACTGCATCTGGAATACTGTGTCCAGCTCAGGGGCCCCCAGAAAAGGAGAGATATGGACCTGTCAGAGTGGGTCCAAGCAAGGTGTTGGACTAGAAAAATTTTAGAGGTCCGTTCCAATCCAAACCATTTTATGATCTTATGATTCTGAATATGCTGTTTTTTCTTTACTTAATGTGATTGAACATTGGAGATCTGAAATATATATGTCTAAAATTAGATGAATTGAAACCTAACCATGGCATTTTTAATGATTAAATGAATAGGTTTGATGTTGAAAAAAGAGAGATGAACAAGGGAATGGAAGAAAGAATTAACTGGGAATTCTTTCAATACTTGAAAACGCTGTTCAGGGAAGTGGGGACTTGGCATGCATAATTGTTTCATTATTTCATTTTTTTTTTTCCAAAGGAACTTATGGGAAAAGTATTCTCTTTAAATAAAAAACGTAGCTGAAGTAATATTCAAATTTTCTTCACATTTTTTATTATAGAAAAGGAAACATGGGGAACTGAGTAGCACTTTGTTAGCATTTAAAAATGTGACTTACATAAATTCAAACCAGATTTTGAGCAGATTTTTTCCCGCATGATAAAAAAATGCATAATACTTTGAAATGGAATAACAGACATAAATAATATTTTTTCCTGCTTACAGAATGCAGAAAGTGTTCTCAGTAAAGGAAGAAACTTTCACAACAAAAATCTTATTAGTTAAAACAAAATTGATTCTGACGTTCAGAAATGGTACTCAATATTTGAGTCTGCAATTGCAGAATTATATATTACTCCCATTTGTCAGATTGAAGAAGTTGTATTTGGGAGATTTAAAAATTTGTAGAATGAGATTAGTAGCTTTTGCCAAATTCTATATTTGTAATTATGACACACATCTTTTTAATAACTTTATTGATGATTCAGATGAGGGGTTTGAAGTTACCCTCAGTAAGTTGCTTCCTGGTTGGATGGAAGTGTTGACGTGCTTGAAGGTAGGAAGGGTCTACAGAGGGATTGGACAGGGATTGGACCAAGGCCAATTGTATGAGATTCAGCAAGGCCAAGTGCCAGACTCTGCACTTGGGTCCCAATAGCCACATGAAGCTACTGGCTTGGGGAAGAGTGGCTGCAAAGCTGCCTAGTGGAAAAGGACCTGGGAGTATTGGTCAACAGATGCCGGAATATGAACTAGCAGGATGCCCGGGTGGCCAAGAAGGCCAGTTGTATCATCTTGTATGAGAAATAGTGTGGCCATCAGGACTAGGGAAGTGATTCATCATGGTTTGTGCCTATGGGTAACATGTCCACCTCAAAGAGTTTGCTGGATGCCACTTGATGAAGCTAGCTCTGATTTCGACACCACTATGTTATCCTGAACAAAGCTTATTGAATACTGTCAGTATTATTTAACAATTAACATCATACAGCTCAAAATTGAGTATTCTCATCCAGGATTAAATTTCCATGATGTACATTTTGAACTTCTCCATTCTTCAGCATCATCCACCAAGTACATCTGGGGTCTTGAGAAAAAACAGTCCACGAATGGGTTTACCTTTGCCTGAAGCAGGGAAAACTCCAACAATTTTCCGCAATGTGTTCCTTTCATGCATCACTGAGACTTTATCCACTTCTACAATATGTAAAAGGTCTGACTGAGCAGAACCAACTCGATTGATGGATTCCCTGGTGTTAACTAACCAGGTGGCTTCTGCTAAATGCTTGTACCAATTTTTAAAGTTCCACCACCCATTGCTTTCAGGGTAGTTTTTAATAGTCCATTACATTGTTCAATTTTCCCAGACTCTGGTGCACAATAGGGGATATGATATACACACTCAGTACCATGATCTTTGGTCCAATTACTAACAAGGTTGCTTTTAAAATGAGTCCTATTGTCTGTCTCTATTCTTTTCACAGTACCATGTTGCCCCAAGGCTTGCTTTTGAAGGCCCAGGATAGCATTCCAGGCAGTGGCATGGAGCATGGCATAAGTTTCCAACCATCCAGTGCTTGCTTCCACCATTTTAAGCACACAGCGCTTACCCTGGCAGGTTTGAGGGGTATTCGTCAGTTTTCCAAGCTTCCCCATACTTGTATTTCACCATCATCCCCCATATCATAAAGTTTTTAACTGTTTAACTTGCTTTGCATGTTACACAATAGTGGATAACCTGTGCAATAGCCTCCATAGTTTCCACCCCTCAGTCTTGAGCTCACCTATAAGTTGCATCCCTTCCTTGATGACTAGAAGTGTTACAGGCCCACTGAGTTAAAATAATTAACCCTCGTGTTCCCAGTCTGAATCTGTCTGGAAAATTTTAGCAGGCCAATCTGCTTGTTGATTGTTTTGATGTTCCCCAGTGGCCCAACCCATGAGTACATGGGCATCTACATGATGTACCTTTACAACTGGTTTCCTTAGCCAGTCAGCAGTATCTTGCCACGATGTGGCAGCCCAAAAGGGTTTATCTCTCCACTGCCAGTTGCTCTGCTTCCACTCTTTAACCAAACCACCCCAGTGATATGAGAGCCATTCATGGCACACATTTCTTCATGCCTGTTAAAAGTATGACATCAATGTGGTATTAACCAATGAAGAGCGAACATGATTCCTAAACATATCAGGACCTTTCAGACTTTTTCTAATGATAAAATCCACAGATATCTCTGAACTAAGCCATTGGTTTAGTTGTATGTTTGTCAAAGTATTCTATATCGTTTAAGATAATCTAAGAGTTTTTCCACAGATAAACATGAAGTTGATGAAAATGTATTGCCCCTGGTTTTGTCTAGCCTTAAATTTCCTGGGCTGAGAACTGAAGCAGAAAAAAAAAAAATCTTGTAAAACACATCCCTGACAAAACTACTTGTGTTTGTCTTGTGTGGCCCTTAATTTATTTGGAAATGTAGCAACTGTCCTATTTTATCTGGACTTGACTCCACAATGAAGAATGCTAAGGGAAGAGCGAAACAATTTTGTCTCTCATTCTTATGAGCCACGCCGTGTTTTCTTGTCTGTCTGGGGTAGCGTGGGGTCCATAGTATGGTGTTCTCTGTGCTGCCAAGTCAGCTTGGAGCTCAAATGCACCCTTAAAGCTCAATTTTCCTGACTGCCCATATGGCTTACTTGGTAGCTCAAGATCTGTCTCTGGCATGGGGTGAGCTGGGGTTTCACCCACCTGGGTTCATGGCTGAGCCTTTAGAGTAGGCAGCCAGAGTATGGCCATGGGTTCACTGGAAGAGGCAGAGCAGCAGAACAGAGTGAAGGCAGGCACAGCATTGGGGCTGGGAGTGGGAATCACACACAACAATGGCAAAAGGTGCTCCAGAAGAGAAGGGGATCCAATGCATCCTAGCAAGAAAGTTTTTGAAAAAAGGCAGTTTTGACTAATTAGGGACAATATCTTTTTTGTGATGTCCACTGGGTGACAACATAGACTGCCTAAGCACTTCAGCACTTTTTTGAATTCAGTTCATGAGAATGAGAAGACCAGAAACTGGATCTCTGAAGAAAATGTTATATTTAAAAGTGGAGACAATATAAGGTGCCACGACAATTTCATATGTTCAAGTCCCTGCTGGCTGTTCAATTTATTAGAAAAGAGTCTGGGATCTGTTTAGTATATTTGTGTGTATCTAAATACCTCACTTATGTTCTCAAATCCTTGTTTGCTTTCCTTGAGAATACTTTCTTGCATGGGAGAAGCATACTGAAACAAATATGTGGCCTTGGAGTGACTCAGAAAAAGCAATTTTTCTTCATTTCATTGCTGGTTGTTTATGAAATATGCATGAGGCACAAAATTTGCAGCTGCACACACACTAAGGATCCTGCATCTGTTGGATAAAATCAAAACAAAACAACAGTACCAAGAATGATCAAAAACAACAAAGGAAAACTTTCCCTTCAAAAAGTCTTAATTGAAATCCTGGGGGAATATTCAAAGCAATATACTTCTTTGAATTGTTACTGCTGAATGTTAAGTTTGTGGTTGATTCTTTCTGGACCAGCCACTGAAAATAAAGCTTTAGTAGCATCCTGTGAGAAATAATTGTGTTCACTGATCACCATGACTTCTAGTGCTTGTGACTTTGTGGCTTCAGTGGCTTTGGTGACTGAGACAAACAGGGATCTTCTATTTGTGATATAAGTTCTGATGCTTTGCTTTCTAATTTGATGCAGTTTATAGAAAAAAAAAAAGTGTATTTATACATACAAAAGCCTGCAGATGCAGCTCTCCAGGTTTGCCAAGTTCTATGGCATTCTTTGTTTACCAATATCGTTCCGTGATTACCTGCTATTGAACATTGAGTTACACAAGAAGGGCACTTCTCACTGCAGCATTCTGGATACTCTGCATTGGGAAGCTGGCAGGTAAGAAGAAATGAAGGGTCTGATGCTGCATAAACATCTAGGTCTGTGGTGGCAAAAACTCTATTTATGCAAAAATGCATAAATAACAAAAAAATTATTGAAAATCAGAGCAAAGCCTTGAGAAGAGGGTATAAAAGGTCTTCTCAATGTCTTTGCATTTACTGCTCTGATACCAATTTAGAAGTTCAGGGAAGAAGCAATCTCTATTCAATTGATATCTTTATAATAAATTGTTGCAGCCCTTAGGAGATTAGCATATAGGACAGACTTATACCTGCGGTATTTTAGGTAACCTTCTGTGTCATGTTGTTCCCTATCCATCTCACATATGATTTTGAAAAGAACTATTAGTATTTTCAGTAAATGCTAAATTTCAGTTATCAGCTGTTACCATTGATTACATTTTCCTTGGTTTCCTATGGCCACCTAGTTAGCACAAGGATAGGCCATAGATAACAGGCACCAGGAAAATAAGTTCTTCAAGGTTGAATGACATTCAGAAAACAGGATTTAGTAAAAATTCCATAAGCTAAGAGCTTCTTCCTAATGGGAACTCAATCTCCTTACAAATAAGCATCAAAATACTTGTACACGCAAGAAAAGGAGGATTGACAAATCACCTCAGCATTGTTTTTATTACAGCACTTTAAAACCTTATTAAGAATTTCCTTTCTGCAGGCAGCTCTCATGCCAGCCAGTGCAGCCTGTACCTACATTAACACAATCACAAGGCTGCAGAGTGAAAAGGCACAAAATAGGATGAGATGGGAAAGCAGGTTTGCAGTATGACTTTGCTGAGCATCCTGTGGTAAGTCGATGACAGAGAAGGCTTGCCCATATGGGTGTTTTTCATATGTTACATAAGGTCACTAGAATGGCAGGGAGACATTTTTATCTCTCCTCTTTCCCTCAGGCACCTTTTAAGCACTGTTTCTGCCTCCTACTTGCCAGACCTGTGCAACTGTTCTCCCTAGACTGCAACAGCAGCTATCAACTTGGATCAGGCATATTTGCCTCAATTTGATGCCGCTTTCTTACCCTGCCTCTGCTACAGGTCATAGGAGATAAGAGATAGACACACAACTGGACACAATCTCCCGCTTGCCCTAAACTAGTGTGATCCCCGGGGCATCATACATCTTGAATTTGATGTAGATTTTTTTCAGTAGCCAGTGATGTTTGCATAATTCTGCAGTACAGAAGACTGAGCATTTGCAGGCTTTATCAATTAGCATGGACTAAAGTTGCAGCAGGAATAAAGTATCCAAATTCCAGAGAATGAACACACCATCCATGGAATTAATAGGGCAAGGTTTATGGGCAGAAGTAACATTCTCCATTTAATAATGGCTATTCTTTCTGCTTACATTCTTTGCCTTTTTTTTTTACCCCTAGACCATGTAGAATACAAGCTCTACTTTTCAAGTTACCCAGGAATCACAAACTGATGTCCTTGACATCAGATTAGGAAATCAGCATCACTGAAACAGAAATTAAATTCCTTTCCTTTTTTAGTGGCATGTGTGTTTCTGAAATGGGGAAAACTGTTGGAATTTGTTCAGCCTATGGCCCATTTTACAACCCTTAACTTGATTGAGTTGATTATGATTTGCCTCTCAGTTTAACTCTCCACGTGAATGCTAACATAGACAAATTCACACAACCCAAATTCAAACTTCTACCTACACCACAGGGCAGAAAATGAGCGTTTGAATCTCTTCAGACCTTCTTTCAGTGCTCCCCAGAAGCACAGGTGTTTTCTGAGTACAGAACAAGGCAGCTAGATTGTTCTCCCTTTGCCACTCTCCATTTGTCAGGCTAATACCTGGATAATTTGGAGTTGTCCTATCACAACTTAGGCATCTAATTTTAAATAAAAGAGCCAGATGCAGGGAAGCGCATAATAGGCTTAAACTAAACATAAAGGAGGCTAGATTAAAAAAAAAAAAAAGCTAAAGTGTTAAAGACAGTGAAAAGATAGTGAGATATTAAGTGGGGAATACAGCATTTAGCAGTCTAAAAGAAGCATGTAGAGCAACTACGGTTATTTTGTATGTTTTCTGAATTTATCAGGAAATGTAACTGTGCAGATCAGCTCTTTGTGACCAGATCTCTTTTTCTTTTCCCTTTCCAATTGAATTGTTAGACCATTTCTTTCATGTTACTTTTAAAGTCCTTTGTAATTTTTTTATTGTTACTGAAAATAAGAGTAAAGTGCATTCAACACTCATGAGAATCTCTTCCTGGTAAACACTGTCACATATGACATTGTCCATTATACTTTGTAAAGTTGACACAAAGCTCCCTAGTGTCTTTTTAGATGATGTAATTGAATTAATTACTTATAGTATGCTCCTCATGAGCAGGATATAAAATAACAAATGTCAAACCTTTGCCAGAAGACAATAAGACATTACTGGTAAAGAGAAAGTTTGCATTATGCCCAGTGGCAAATCTGGGAATAGTCTTCATATTTCATGTCACATTTGTCTTTTTGTCTCTCAAAATTCAGTATATACTGTGGTAGTTGAACTGAGATAAAATTTCAAAGGTTGCTAATGATAATACTAGCTGTAAAGATATATGGGTGAATAGGTAATTTCCAAAGATTCTTGTATGTTTCTCTTTTACTTGATTATTCTCTTTTCCCCCTCAGTTATTGTTATCCACAAAGTGGAATATCCAACAGGATAATTCCATCAAGTGTCTTAAAGTGACATTAGGTACCTAAAGCAGCATCATCCAAGAGTCAAAGTAAAATGCTGGATTACAATATTATCAAAGCAGTTGGAGCTTACTAGCAGATCAGCATAAATAAAAGAAGGGCAAAAGAAGGGACATCTCTCTGTCATGCAGACTGTATTTAATTAATGTGCAAGATGTGGTTTTGTCTCATTTTCTTCAGAGATATTCAGAGTAAATAGAAGAAAAAAAAAAGAAAGAGGATTTTTTTTTGGTAACATATTCTAGCCTGAAATTACTCTACAGCTTATATTTCAAAGAACCATAGAATCATAAAATCATAGAATTCATCATAGAATCGTGGAATGGTTGGGATTGGAAAAAACCCTCAAAAATCATCTAGTCCAATCCTGAACACTTCCAGGGAGGAGACACCCATAGCTTCTCTGGGCAACCTGTTCTGATGTCTCACCTCCCTCAGAGTAAAGAATTTATTCCTTATATCCAGTTTGAATGAATTTAAAACCATTGCCCCTTGCTTCACTTAATGTGCAGTGAAAGATTTGATATGTGCACCATCCCATGAATTTTGCTATCTTTAAAAGGTGAATTCTACTCTCGGCATTCTTTCTTTGTTTTTAATTCCTCTGTGATTGTAGAGAGCATTTCTGAGCAAAGACAATAGTTCTTACTTTATTACCCAGTGTTTACTATGTAAACACAGCAGATAAAACTACCAGACTGTATACAACATAAATATTAAAATAGAAGTTACACATGCTGTTTTTTATTTCTTGTTATAAATTCTTCTATACCAAATAAAAGTGTGCATGCAATAATATTAAAAAAACCCACAAATGTTATTTAAAATATGCCATATTATTAATGCATGGACACATAATATTAAAATATTAAAAGCTAAATCTATCAGGCTTCTTTCCCATCCGACGTATTTCCTAAATCAGTCACCACTGTAATATGTATGCCATCATGTTTCTCTCTGCATCTCTCCATTTTTTCCTTAATAAAATTAGCTCAAAGAGAGATTACTTTTTTCTCCTTACCCTGAGGTTCTGTTTTGGTGTCTTTAAAGATTATTTACCATAAAGGAACCTGCTTGTTTTGAGTAACTGAGCTATTCAGAGGTTTCTTATTAGTTCTGCAGACATAGCAACTTTCACGTAAAACTGTCTAAATGGATTTGTGGCTAGTCATGATACCATGACACAGATTTGATTTTCCACATTATAGCTTAGATCTATATAACGTGGGTGTTAGAACATAGGACTAAAACCACAGGAACTGAGTGCAGAGGGCAAGTAAAATATACTGAATTGATCCCCTTTTCATCTCTTGTTTGGAAGTTTGATTCCTAAAGATGACTATTTTTCCCCAGCTTCAACTTTCTGAGGAAGGATGCATCAAACTCCTACACCAGTACCATGTAAATTGTTTTTCGTTCTTACGAAAAAGCTCTCTGTGACAGCAGAACTCTGCCCTACATGATTGAGCAGCATGATTGATCTTTCTATTCTGAAGAAACATGACCGATCCTTTGGCAGTCCAGCCCTTTGGCAACTTCCTGCCACTAAAGTAAAATATCTCCTACTCTGGTAGAGGAAATTCATGTTCCTGCATTTTCACAAGTAACCTCTGAGTAATGTGTTCCTCAATTTTTCAAATGCGTAGTTTGAGGAAGCTAGAAATGTTTGCTTTTTAGTTAGCAGATATTCAGTCTTTCACTTTAAACATTTTCATTTTGGCTATCTCAAATCACTAATCATTTTCAAATACATAGACTAGAATGTCTAGAACATCACATCAGAAAATTCAAAGACAGCTAATTATTACCTCCCTAGAAAGAGTCCACTGCAAAGCAAATGTTTTATACTACTCTGAGCACACAGAAACTTTGGAACATCAACTATTACAGCCATGCACTGCTAGGAATCCTCTGTCAAGGTGTTATGCTTGTTTAATTCTTGCATTTTTCCACTTAAAGTAGTTCTCTCTTGCTTGTAGTTGCTCAAGAGGTGTAGATGATTCCCCAAAAGCTTTTAATAATCCTGTACCACAGTTTTCTGCTGTTTTTAACTACCTGATTATGAAAATATTCAGGTATCAGTCTATAGTACAGAACAATGCAGATTTCAGGGCAGCTCACACAATACGACCATTGATCTTCTCCCTTAAGCCTACCTGTCCCTTCTGTCCTGCTTCAGAGTCATTATTGGAACAAGTTCCTGCAGCAGGGCAATTGTGCCTGACAAGAAAGAACTGTAGTGTTTGAGGTACAAAGCAGTAGATAGAGTGAAAGATAGATAGATAGATAAATATATAAATAAAAGCACAGGAAGTTAAAAAAAATTCCAGTCCTGGTCCTGGGAATTCTCTCTCCAGATCAAATATGTCTTCATTTGTACTGTGAAACCTGAGAGATAATCAAACGGGCAAAGGTGCATATAAATACATACATATGTGTATATATATTACATTATCACCCGAGGATTTTAAAAATAATTGATCCTGAAAAGCATCAGGAACTTTAAAATTTAAAGAGACATGTTCTTGACTTATTCCCATCAGTCTTCTGCTGGACTGGAGAAGAAATACATGTTTATCAATGCTGACAGTAATTATCCAGGAAAAGAAAATTACAACCTTTATCATGTCAAGCTGCTTAAACTTAAAATATACAGTTTCTGAGGTGCTGTCAAGTACAGTTAACTAATAAGAGCTCTGCTGGAATGCAGTGACAGTGTGCTGACAAGCTTCAAGTCTGTGCAAGATCGAGGCAACTTAGAACCTTGTACCAATTATCTGTTGGATATATCACTGTCTTCTACAGCTGACATGTTTGCAGAAAGAGAAATAAGAATGAGGGAAGGAAGATACTTTAATGAGATATGTAGGACCATGGTCTCTGGTGCTCTGAACTAGGCATGTGTCATGCACACTGCCAAGGATGGAGAATCACTTCTACCTTCATCCCTCAAGAGGTGCCATATATTTGACTGGCTGCATGGGCTGCTCAAGGTCTGCTAGCTCACCCTGGTTTTAGAGCTGACAGAAAACAGAGTGCTCTTAGTTGGTGCAGAAGAATCTATCACAAAACTGAGTATGAATGCAGACTGGCATGAGATGAGTCATTCTTTACACAACAAATAAATAACAAGAGTGAAAAATGAACCCAGCGTGTTTCCTAGCAGTCATCTGGCAGCAAAATAGGAAAGTGTTGTAAATATTTACAGTTATGGTCTTTGGCAGTGAAATCATAGTAGGTATTGGTAGCAAAACGCAGTTTAGCAGGTCAGCCAGTTGCAGTTATTATTCTGGAAATATTGACAAAAAAGATAACAATAAAAAGGTTCTCATGAAAAATTTGAAAAGTTCAGTATTATCTAATACTCTGAAATTTTTAGTCTTCATATGAATTTTTTATTGATTTCATTTGTCACAGAAACAACTGAAATTCTGTAGGCTTGGAACATTAAGCTTCAAATATTTTAAGAGAAATGCTAACCCTGAGTTAAAAAGTTATTTTTGTATATTAAAAACGATGTCAGAAACTTTGACTAATGCTACAACTAAAAATTTTTATTGCCAGAGCCCTCCTGGATTAAACACACTTAAATCCTCAAAGCTATTTGTGTATAGGGGTAGATTAAGCATTGTTATTTCTTCCACCCACTTTTCTCAGAAAGGCTTATACTTTGGAGAGAAATTATTTGTTGGTTGAAATATAAGAATAGGCATTATAAATACTAAGGGAAAATACATTTTCACTTCCTAAGCCCACTAATAAGAAATTATATTGTTATTTGGTAAATTGTATATTACAACTTCTGTTGTAGTTAATAATAAAAATATAAACTTGGATTTAATGTTCCATTGTTTTGAACTATCTATTCTATAGAATATTCTATATTCTATAATATTCTAAGATATTCTACTATCTTACAGTAGTTTCCCTGCTGTTTAAATCTAAGTTTTTGTACAAGATTTAAGATATTTCTTTTAACAAATCTCTGCCTGTGCAACAACCTGAAATGTAAAATGCCTGGACACATTTTTTTTCGTTATTCTATTCCTAGAATTATGTTCAACCATTCTAAAATTCATCTTAAAATGATAAAAGTACCCTGGAAAATTATCTTTCACTGACCAGGTATAATAACTTGGAAAGATGAAAAATGCCATCCTGTGTAACCTGCTCTAGGTAAAGCTGCTCAATTATTTTTTTTTCTAGTAGTCTTACTTCAAGTAAAGAGAAGTGAACTAGAGCTGTAGATTCCAGAAGATACTGTTCATACATAAAAAACCCAAAACTGGCTGTTGTTCAAACTAAAAGTTTATTTAGTTCAGTCAGTTCTCTCTGACAATGGTCCACATTGGAGGTCTGGGAATAAATATAAGCACAAGTATGCAGTAATAGTTCCCCAGGCTATTCCTCTAGTCTCCAACAAACTGCAGTTCAGGGACTTGCTGACTCAATGGGGATGTTTTCATACTTAATAGCCCACCACAAATCTTTTCTTGAGCCTCTGTGGATTTTTAGCGTGCAGGCTTTGGCAAGTAGCTCCACAGCTTAATTACATGAAGAACCGCTTCCTTCTCTTTCTTTTGAACCAGCACCTTGAGCTTTGTTTACCACCCATTAGTTCCTGCACTTAATAAGAATGTGAACAACCATCAGCTATTTGCCTTCTTCATATCACTTGAGATTTAATAAATGGAGTCCAGCAGGTGTAAATATAATCCTTACTCCAAATGACCAGAACCATTTGGGTTCTCTATGAACGAGGGTGTTTGATGTTACACCGTTTATGATAATGCAGGAATGTAGAGAGAGTCAAATTATATACAAGAGAAATAAATCAATTGGAAAAACTGTTAGTCTGTCTGGTCTAAATGAATTAGCAGTCTTTAAATAACGCTTTTGGAAATAACTGATAATAACTGATTTTGCAATGAAAAGTCACAAGTCATAGCCCTGCTAATAGCAACGAATGTTTGCCGTTGATTTCAGTGACAGTTTCACCATGAAGTTTCAAATTTATTTCTAGTGATCAAAATGTGCTATATCTTTTGTGACACGCCGAACTAGCACTACGAGTACCTTTGCTGGCACATTGTATATAAAGAAATTTCCATACCAGTATTTTGATGTGTCTGTCTGAATAGCTCTAAGAGTCCGCTGCGGCCACAGACTCTTAGTTAATGCTACTATATCTTTTGCAAGCTTATTGTGCAATTTGTGACCAGACTGATGATGACAGTATGTGCATGCATTCGTGACCAGACAGATATCACAGTATGATGCTGAGTAAATCAAAAATAAACTCATATTAAACATTTTTAAGTTGCCTCACTCCTCTATTAATCTTTCTAAATTATTGGAAAGAGATGCGGTCTTAAGAGATAACCAAATAATTTTTCAGGGAAATAGAATGTATTAATGTTAATGCTATGCTAGTAAACATTTCTGACGTTAACCACATTGTGCCTAACAGATCAATAATTTTCAGCTACTTAATTATCTGGGTGACTGCATTTTCCAATTCAAACATAAATAAATGCCTTACCTGATCAAATACCTTATAGAGGTTGAGAGAACTGCTTCAAAAGAATAGTGTTTTAGTCTTTAGAAGTCACAATGTTTCCTACAACACTGAGTACTTGACATTTTTTATGCAAACTGATTTCATCTTTTAAACATTGCAATTTCAGAAGTGACATTAAGGAGCAGTTAGCTGTACCATAAGAGAATCACTCAAATGGTGCTATATCCAGGCTTATTTCCAAATTCTCTTGAAGAGAATTTAAACACACGGCAAAGATGTAGAAGCTGGATAAGCATAAAAGTCAGGGCTGCTCCTGCAGGTGAAAATTCTATGATGTCATTCTAAAGAAACTGGAATATGACAAATTAAATCAACCAAATAGGCAAAAAACCCCACCAAGTTTGCATTTCCAGTAATACAAAGAAATTTTGGCAAAGCTTTTGTTATGTTTTGTTTCCAGCCAATTAAAGCAAATTACATATCTCCAGAAATAAAGGGAACTTGCTTTAGGGATATTTAAAATCTTACTACAGGTCTAGATCTTTGTTTTATAAGTGATCCTATGAGAAAATAATCCCAAACTCAAGGAGTTCCTAACTTTTTTTGGTGTTTAAGTAGAGAAGGAGACTACAGAGACTGCCATCACAGCAATGCTCTAAAAAGCAAGACTCTCTTGGCACTCAGAAGTAACTGGTTTCCATCTTTTTCCATCCTTTTCATCTTATTAAAGAAATCCATTATACATTCAAATCTTACAGTAAAGCCAAATAAAGCATTACACTGTTTGTTTAAAAAGGCGTGGAATGCAATTCAATTTGTAAGATCCTTTTAGAAAATGAAAATCAATAAAGTCTCACCAGGAGATGTTATTTTTATGAAAAATTTAGAGAAATTCCCTTGATGCTGCCGTATTTGCAAAATGAAATCATACACTGTACTTCAAGCATTACTTTCTTCTGGATGTTTGCTGAACTTTTTAGAAATACCAGGGACAAGATATATAGAAAAAAGTAAAATTTCAAGATTTATTAATCTTTTCACTATAACTTGCAGAAAAACTACTATACCACTACTGATACCTAACCATCACCCTCTAGCTCATGTTCTATTTGAAATACTTACACTTTGAGGCACTGTCTGAAAAAATAGTAAGCCATGACATCCAAGAATATATTTTTTTTCTGGTGTGCTATTTCTGAGATTGTGATCAGACTGCTCTGCCTCCTTTCAGAGGCTGAATGTGAAATAGTTTTGTTTTTTTTTTTCCCTGGGAATTTCCACAGACTTTTTTTTTCCCATTCTTCATATAACTGAACCCACAGAATTTTGAAATATTATGTGACATGAACACAAACCAACATTTATTTCACTCAACAAAGATAAAAACCGAGTATCTGTTTTAATATCTACTTTTTAAGTTGAAAGAAAATACTTTATGTTTAACTTCAGTTGAAAAAGAAATTTTATGAAAAGATAAACTGAAAAATTTAGTTTAAAACACCTCACGTAGTTATTTCCCTGAAGGAAACCGACTTATTAATTCAAGATTAAATATTTATTTGGAGGATCTGATAAATTTTGTTCCAGAAATATCTACGTAAGATTCTTCTGACTTGGTTAACAGCTTCTCCACTGGCTGAAGATTCGTTGGCAGGGAGCTATGACAGCTGAGAAGCAGTCAATCTTTTAAAAATACACGTGTTTGAATTTGTTTTATAGGAACCCTATGGGCATTAATATAACAACAATTCTGACAATTTTTTTTCTTACTCAAGAAAAGTAAATCCACTTCCCAATGTCTGGCCAGGGCAGCTCTGTGAATTGAACAAGGAAAGGAGAAAATTATTAGGTTTCTCTTTGTGCAACTCCAGTGGTTGCAGCAGACCTTGTATGCTACATCTTTTAGTAAAAAGAACATGTATTTTTGGAAGTTATATATAGAACTTAACCTTTTGTCTTTCTTTGGTCTCTTTCCTACATAAGGAATGTAGATCTGTTGAGCATTATTTATAATCAGAATTTTAAGAGCAGCATGTGTTAGGTTTTTTTGTGTGTGTGTGTTGCAAGAGAGATATCCAAAAGGATCCCTTAAAGAGCTATAACTCTGCAGGTATTTCACACTTTGCTTTGCTTCATTTGATTGATATATCTGGCTTCAATAACCACATCACCACTAAGGATAAGGAAACAGAATCTACTTTAAATTGAAGGATATTATCAGTCTTTTAAAATGGAATTTCTTCTACTGTTTTACCTTTTCACTACCAGCTGACTCATTGGTCTATGATCTGTTTTACTGAGAACTGTGATTCTTAACATTTGCCTGAGATACTGCTGTCTGTCTGTCTGTCTGTCTATCTATCTATTCAACTATCTCACAGTATCGGATATCAGTAAGGAGTATCAACTTCTTTTGAGGGTAACATTCAAGTACAAATGCAAATGGATTTTTTTTTTAAAGTGTTATAATGTCTAATACAAAATCTAGCCTTTGAACACTCATATGTTTGAAAATTGATACAAAGTTACACCATATATGCACTTGTGCAAATTCAGCATCTTATTCTTGGGCAAACTGAGATTGGTATGCACATTTTGCAAAACACAGTTCTGTGCTTTTCTGGTTTTTAAACTTCAGCTCCCCAGGAGTGTATTTTCCTTGACAGAAAGTCAGCAAGCTGTCAGGTGGAGTTCATTTTATGAGTGCAATATGGCTTTATTTTGGAGAAGCATTCCCCAGATTTTAAGGACCTGTCAAAAGGAATTCACTTTATTACTGATTAACATTAGATTTGGAACTAAAGCCACATAAAGTAATTCCAGGAAATAAAAAACCAAACCCACAGAAAACAACAGTACTCCGGTCTTTCATTTTGGAAAACACTGTGGCAACAAAGTGTGTTGCTTTTGTTTTGCTATGGGAATTTAGGCTGGTGATTTGTTTTTTTGTTAACCCTTCTGTGCATTTATAGACACTTAAGTGGATTAAGTAATTTCTAATAATAAGTTTATGAATACTCAGTATTTACTTTTAGGGATTTTTCTAGTAATCTGTTTTATGATATATTTAAAGAGACAGAGGAACTGCTCTGAAATTGAACAGCAAATAATAATGCAATTCTATATTTCCTACTCCTATTCTATTCTATTCTATTCTATTCTATTCTATTCTATTCTAACTATATTTTGTAAATTCAGACAGAAGTTGGAGATCAAGGAATGCTTTTAAGCAACAGAACTATACAAAATGAAAATACAATTGAATCGAATTGGAATTTCTTTCAAATTCTTTCTGTTCATCTTGGTATGATAGTAGCCTAGTTATATGTACATGCCTGTAAAAAAAGTTAGCACTTAATAGAAGCAGTGACTTCAGGGTCTGTCCATCCAGCTGGCATTTAGATACCATACCCAAATTAAAGTGCTTTTCAGCGCTGAGATGACTTTTTTAAAAAAAAAAACACAAAAAACCCCTGAAACAAACCACCCATATATTTGGTATTATACTGTGTTGTTTTGGCTGCAAAGATGGTAAGAAGATTAATTGATTGCAGCATGTGATTCATGACTTGTTACTCAAACAGAGATTTCAATGAAGGCCTGAGCTGTGAAGTATCTACAGAATAGAGGGTGGGGTTTTTTTTAATCTTCCATTTAATGTCTTTGCATAGACTAAAAATAAAAATAAGGAAATATTCCTATGCAAAATCTGCTGAAGTGTTACATCAAGAAAGGCATTTTCATATATTAAAATTTAATTATGTAGTTATACCAAAAGCCCAACCAAAAAGAAGTACCCAACAAAAAATGTCTGATCCTACTTAAGAGACCACAAGCTTTTATTTTCAGCCTTAGCAAAGACAAAATTATGAAGAAAAACATGCGGAAACAGTTCTGTACATGACTGATGTCTGACTTAGAGAGGTCCATATAGGCCAGGCTTTCACTGCTGTTTCAGATATGAAGATAGGCTTGGAATTTCTCATCTTGGATCCAGCCAGAACCGTCTCAAGCGGCGCACGCTCCTGGGTTCCAGCCCCAGGGATGGCACCGCATGTTCCTCCTGGGCAGAGCACCCCTTCCTTATCTCACCAGACAGGAAACGTGTTGCAGTCACCCATCAGAGCCTGTAAAACTGGATACCTTTTTTTGTTGTTGCTGTTAGCATATCTACTTCTTTGTTTTCAGCAGGTGGAGAGGCTTCAAACGTCAAAAAACATGCCAGGCTATTTTTTTGTGCTTGCTGAGGAAAGGCATCTGCTTTTTCTCTAGGCAATAAGTAAAACCAGAAAATAGCTTTTCAGTAATTACTTTTGTTGGGGTAATAATTCCAAGCTTCTGGCTTGGACAGTTTCTGCTGTATAATGATCAGGTGGGTTAAGATCCTAAGGCACCTCCTGAATCTTTGCATTTAACCTTGATTGCTTGTTTAAAAATGAAAAATGAAGCTAGACACAAAGCTTTAAGCCAGAGGAACACTGTCCTCAGGCCAAAGCCTAATGATGAAGCTGATAGTTTATTTTAATCCACTCATATGTTAGCCTTATTAACGGAAAGACAGATTTTCTGCATTATTTATTACTCAGAATGTTGATCTCTGGCAGCTGTCTTTGTCTGAAATGGTACTTTATTGAATGTCATAAAGTACACCAGTAAAAGTGCCATTTAACCCTGTGGTCTATTATCATAGCTATCAAAAAATATTCTGCTACACAGCAGTGATCTAGAATTAAACAATATGAAAGCAATTACTTGAATATTAGAAATATCTCCTTGAATTTAACTAGCAATTTTAAATGGTTTAATTAATTATAAAAGATGGAAATAACAAGTAAAATTAATTATTTAACATTTATGAAGTGCTTTGGAGTGCAACTCATTTGTAAATACACTAGATAAAAGTTAAGTAGTGTTACTATAAATTTGCAATGACAAAAGAAATCTAATAATATTATTGTATTGGTTTGCTCACATGACAGCAACAAGCTGGGTTTGTTCTACTGTCTAAATGCTTTTCTGTTACACTGCTGAAGAACTTCGTATTTTTTAATCATCATGCCCAGCCCAGGAAAAACTCTGTGCAAAAGTCAAGCTCTGTAAGCATACACCAAAACTAGAGTCTTTTGAAATACATAAAGAAATAAAGATGTGTCTAAGAAAGTCTTGAATGTTAATTCCTCTGGTAACAGTTGCAACTAAATTACTCTGGAACAATCCCTGTGCAGTTTTCTTATAGAATGACCCTGTGATTGTGATTTATTTCAGAGTGTACTAGCTCACTCTTTCTTATTAAAAAAGGATTCCTCATTCAAGACAGAGTGGTTTTAGATACTACAAAAGGAACAAGTTTTACTTTGAATAAGATAGAAACATAACTCAGAAGTGCAATGAAATGTACAGTAAATAGTTATGCTCTCTGTCATGCAGGAGAGAACCTGTTTATAACTGGACCAGGACACATTCTTTAGCTTAAAAATGTACTTGTATCCTGTTGTATCCAAAGGATATTTAACAGTAAATGGAGAAAGAATGGATTTTCATAACTGGTGATGAAATTCACCCTGTTGATTTAGAAGAATAGCACACCAGTGCAAATTAAATAGAACAGGCATTGCTGCAAAAGGATATCCTCTTTATCTGAACTTTCACTGCTTTAATACTAGGGTCTTGTGGTAAAAAGTAGCCTTTTGTATCCCGTTCAAGGGAAACCAAGAATTCTTAACACTTCTTGATCACAGTCAGAACTTCACCAGGAAACACATCAATATTGCAGGGAGTATGTTGCTGAAACATACGTATATCTGAAGGAACAGCAAAAGAGAAAAAAAGGGTCAAAGTGTTTTATGAAAGCCATATGTCTTATCTAGGGCTCCTTGAATTCTTTCCTTGAAGATTTAAAGCAGAAAATAGTATCGTGTTTCATCTTAGTTTGTTGTGTACAGAGGTTCTGAATGGATCTTCTCTGAATGTGGATCTTCTCACAAATTGTGGGAAACCTTTTGATCACACCATCCAGAAACAGCATTTTAATTTATGTTTCTTCAGGGTTGAAGAAGAAGAAAAGAAGTAGGTTTTTTGTTTGTTTGGTTGTGTTTTTTTGTTTGTTTTTTCCCCTGAAACTGCATTTTGTATGACATTAGGAATAATTAGATCTGTGTGCTAGGTGAAATGAGCAGTGTCTAGATATGGGTTTGAAACAGCTCCCATCTCCTGGGACAAAAAAAAAATGTGATAGGCACTGGGAAATACTAAAAGTAGAAAGGAAAGAACTCAGGTACTTGTCACCTTCCTGCAGATCTCTCTGTGAGCACAGAAATACAAAAAGATAAAGATATGATGGATATAAACAGAAAAGACACCTGACGTGGTTTTGGCATAGACTTTTAATATTCTGAAATATATGTAGGTGGAAAACAAACAATTTTAGATTGTTAGATTTTGTAGCAGTCTCCAGCAGAAGTACCAAGACAGTCAATGCTACGATGCACTAAATGAACTTGTGAACTAGGTAGGCATCCTAGTTTGGAGTGGAGCAGAGCCAACTTGCTGTTCACTGAGCCTCTGGTTCTTGTTGCTGTGGCAATCAGGGTCAGCTGAGTTGGTTGTTTACCCTGTGGAGGGTTTGGGGAGGAGTGAATGGGTCAGGTGACCCAAACTGGCCAATAGGGTATTCCATCCATCTGCCATGCTCAGTATAAAAGCTGAGGGATGAAAGCAGTCAGATTGGCTGCTCTTCTTGAATGGATGCCTCTTCAATGGATGCCTCTTCAATGGATGCCTCTTCAGTGGCTCCCTTTCCTTGATGACAGATGTGTGAGTAAGACCCTGTCAGTTTGTCTACCTTCAGTCCCCATCAGTGTGTTCCAGAATCCAGTTCCCATTGTCATTGAGACCTGTCTTGCTGAGTGATATGTGGAAAAGTTTGGAGGTGAAAGCCCAATAAAGTAAATGGCAAAACCTTTGAACACCACCACTAATTTATTAGAACTCAAAGCAGGTGGAAAAAAAAAAGGGGGTCTTTTTACATTTACAAAAAACAGTTGGAAGAGTTTATAGATGTTGCAGGCTTGTAGATGTACTTGCCCTAAGCATGCCTTAAAGTTAGGACAAGTTAAATACAATCTCCCTTAAACTGATAATAAGTTTCACTGAATAAGTATTTTGATTTGTACCTGAGTTTTACCAGTGGGGAATAGTATCCTGGTGTTCATGTAGACCAGTGAGACTGAAAGCTTGGAACATAATTATATTTTTAGTCAGAACATTTTTTGCTGTCTAGTTAATATTTCCTTGAATTTCACCTTAAGTTGTAACAATTTAAGATTGTGTGCTATCATCTCTATTACCTGTAGCATTCAGAGGTATTTCTTAAAATTACTTCATCTTGATACATTTTAAATGTCTCAACAGAAAACATAGAATTAATGCAAATAGAAATGTGCAAAAATCAACATGGAACTGAGTTTGTGAGAGGCATATCAATAAATGATAAAATGAGAAAAAGATGCAATAAAGAAAATTTTTACAGCCTCTAAAATAGCTCACTTTATCCACAATTTTACAGTCACAAAATTAAAAGAACAGTAAATTATTGCAATCAAGATGATGAATATTTTTTTCTGATCACTAATTATGTGTAGTTGAATAAGAGCAAGAATTGATGCAGTATAACTCAGATGAAATTGTGTCTGATTGTAAGTTAGTTATGTTGGATAAGTTCCAACATCAAAGTTAAAGAATAGTTTTCTTGTGGAGGATTTTTATATGGTAAACCTACTGTTTACCATATAAGTGTTACAAATGTTACTCCACCCTCTAGGAGGTGAACAGCCATAGGATGAAAAAACCCCACAGAAATTAGTACACCTAATTCTGATTGGATAGAAAGATTTTTTTACATGGGCATCCACAATTTCTCTGGGCAATCTGTTCCAGTGTCTCACCACTCTGACATTAAAGATTTTATTCCTTTAGTCCTATCTAAACCTGTTCTTTCACAGTATAAAACTACTAGCCTTTTTCCTATCACAGCAAGCCCTGTTAGAAGGTCTCTCTTCATCCTTCTTATAAGCCCCCATTAAGCGTTAAAAGCCCATAATAAGGTCTCTCTGGAGCCTTCTCTTCTCCAGACTGAACATACCCAATTCTCTCAACCTTTCTTCATATGAGAGGTCCTCCAGCTCTCTGATCATTTTCACGGCCCTCCTCTGTACAACAGGTCCACATCTTTCCTGTGCTGAGGACTCCAAAGCTTGACACAGTACTTTAGGTGGGGTCTCCCCAGTGTGGAGTAGGATGGCAGAATCACCTTCCTTGATCTGCTGGCCACGCTTCTTTTGATGTGTTTGGCTTTCTGGGCTGCAAGCACACATTGTTGGCTCATGTCCAGTTTCTCATCCACTAGTACCTCCAACTTGTTCTCTTCAGTGCTGCTCTCAATCCCTTCATGCCCCAGCCTGTATTGATAGGTTTACCCTGACACATGTGCAGGAACCTGTATTTGGCCTCATTGAACCTCATGAGGTTCACACAGACCCACTTCTTGGTCTTGTCCATGTCTATCATCCTGTCCCTCAGCCTGTTCACTGCACCATTCAGCTTGGTGTTGTCTGCAAACTTGCTGAAGGGTGCAATTGGTCAAACTGTGTCATCGATGAAGACATTAAACGATACTTGACCCAATATGGATCCCTGAGGGACACTATATAATCAATTATTTCTGTCAAACAATTCTCTGAACTGAAGGTGGGCTTTCACATGATTTCTGTCTTCTTATTTACTTAGTAGTTTTTTGCTATCTTTTTGCTTTGTCTCTATCCTTTAAATTCTGAATACTAGAACAAGCTCTGAAAAAAGACATTAAAAATTGTTAATTTTTTCCCAGCTTTTCATTTCAAAATGTATTATTAACTATTGTGTTCATAGTGAGAAGATTACAATATGGGGGAAAACCCCTAATAGAGGGTAAGGATTAGCTGAGATCATGTGGGTATGTGGTAGTAGTTTCAGTTATAATTTTGTGACCTAATAATCTGACCTCTCTTGCGCACTAGACAGAGAGAATAAGCTCATATTGAACCACAAAGATGAATTTTCTATCTTTACTGGGAAGATTAGATGGGGAGAAAAAAAATATTTTTTCTTAAGGCTATTCTTTTTTTTTAAAAAAATGTTAGTATCACTGGAGCATTTTATAACAGATAAGCTTTGATCTTTCCTTATTTCTGTCTCCTTTCCCATTTACAATGACAGACTAAACCCATTGTAGTCTGAGCTAACCCACTCAATGTGACACTGTGATCAATGAATCCCCTCAGCCTTCCTGTCCACCTTCCTGTTGGTTCATTTATAAGCAACAGCAGGTCCAAAAGTTCTGACTGCAACCTTGTTCAGGAGTCCACTCACTATTTTAGACCACTTGGGAAAAATAAGCCCCCTGAAAAATGTCAAAAGGTTCCATACTTGATACACTTATTAAGAGCAAATATTTGAATATGTAGATGTGCTTGATTCTGGCTAGCAGAAGCCCAACAGAGTATTATGGTATAGGCACACTCTGTGCTGGACAGTGAATAGTTGCATAGTATCCCTTTTGTTAATATTTTCTCAGAGATGTGGGACCAAAATTTTCCACAGTTCTATCTTTTTTCACTCTTTGGTGTATGCACACACACACACGGCCATATTTAAAAAGGAAAGGATTTGTAGACCCTCCATCAGCTCTAAAGGTTTGAGTTGAAGCTGCATTGACAAGAAACAGAAATGGATTCCTAACATAATCTGGTTCATCCTGAACAGATTATAAAGTATGCCTGTAGGAATAGCAGGGGTTTATATAATGCCATTTGCTGTTTCAGACTTGCTCTCCACCTCTGAAAAATGGTTTGAAATGCATTCTTCCATAGAATTAGAGGAGAAAATAAAAGATGTTCTTTGTGTGGAAGTACTTAAAAATACATTGATTTTGGCAATGCTTGTAGTGAAACTTGTCTTTCTTTTCCTCAAAGAAAGAATTTTTTTGTGATCAAGGTGAAGCTGGCATATCCTATCAAATACTTATATTCATAGATTTAAAGGTCAGAGGGAGAATTATGACCAGCCAGTCCTCCTTTTCAAGAGCACAGCAACAATGAGACCTAGAAATGTGGGGTTAAATTTTGAGCTGGATTTTCACTGGAAGGGTGTATCTGGGTCTCCTGAGGATGTTGCCAGGGGAGTCAAACTTGCTTTTTAATCTGTCAGTTGGTAATGGAAATTGGTGTGTCCTAATCCTCTACCTAATAAACAATGCAGACCTCCTTTTGATAACTTAATCTGCATTCTTATAACATTTCTAGCCATGGCGAGACATTCTTTTCCAAAGTCCTCTGATCCCAAGAAACAGATCCAAGCCAATAGTTCTGCAAAGCCCTCCTGCTTGGAGCTTCTACTATCATTCTGTTGGGAAGCAGAGACAAGGAAGACATAATTATATGGTTTATACTTAAATTAGCATAATTATATTAATTATATCCTTATAATAATAAAGACACCATCAGGTGTCAGAAATTTCACAAAAGTATTGATCTGCTTAAGCTACAAAAATAATATCCAGAGTTAACCAAGCTTAATGTTTTCCTTTTATCTTCTCAGCAAATGCTATAACCTCAACAGACCTACCTGTTGTTTGTTATGCCATGTTCCTTGGAATGACAAGTTTCTAATACTGGAATTAAAACTTTTTTAAACACAGTTTGCAATGAAGGACAAAATTCAAGACACAATTTAGACTTATTTTTTTGAGAAACTATCTTCTGACAGCTCTCTTCTAGTTATATATACCATGCTGTCATTCTGTTATGTTCAATATTAGTTCATCTAGGCCAATATGTGTTAAATCAATGTTAACCTGAAATGTCAGCTCACTTCATTTTAAAGTTCTCTGGCTACTTTAATCAGTTTCAGCAGCATGGTTCAAGGAGACTTGACTGATGTTTCAAACCACTGAATTCTTCAGGTTTGCATTTAAATACAGCCCTTTATCCTTTTTGGCTTGACTGCTTAAAATGTTTTTTTATAACTTGTAGATGCACTCCACTGTGTATATTACTTGTGAAAAAAAAACAAACCCACAAACCAGCAAGTGCTTAGATTTTGTCACCTTAACCTGTCTGTTTAAGATTAAATTTATACTATTACAAGAGTGCTGCTGGTCTTCATCATTGCTAAAATACAGCCTCGTATTCATGATTAACAGAAGCAGAATGGCATAAAGTGTGGACTGTGACTGGTATAATCAAGGCAATTCAAATAGGTTTGTGTTAAAGCACATACGTCACCTGGTATTCAAAGGGATTTTCTCCTGAATTTTTTGCTCGTAAATGCACAAGCAACTGGTGATTGAACAAACATTAACAGCAACCAAACTTGTAGTGTTCATCACTTAAGAGATCTACTGTTCTGTCATCAGTTGCCGTCATCAACAACCAATTAAATACTCTTTTCACAATTCCTAGTGTTACAACTTTTTATTCTCTTTGTGATGGCACCTGACCAGCACTAGAAGACAGAGAGCTTTATTTCAGGTTGTGTGACAGTCCATGGTAACTCACACTACTAATGGCAGCAAACTGTGAAAAGCAGGCCCACAAGAACTAATTGGGAAAAGAGGATCTCAGTACAGTAGGAGACTCATTGAAGTACTTGCCCTGGTACAGCCTTGGTGTCTTTCATTATTACATCACACAGGCAGATCTTACATTCAGTGTTGAGCTCCAGGTTTGTAACATGCATCCTTGTTAACCTTTACAGAGATGTAGCTTTTATTCTGCATTATTAGATTTCACCTCATTCCCAGTTTTTAATGTCACCTAGTGCTTGCTGATAGTCTAAGCCTTATATGTTTAGACATTCATAAGGTTAGATTTAGTACTTTCAAACTCCGAGCCATTAACAATTTCTTTTTAGCAGGCAGTTTTTATGTCAGGGTCACTAATGAAAAGGACATTAAAGACAAGCACTAAGATATGAAAATGATCTCATTGCAACTATCTTTCCTTTAGCCCATGTTTCATAATCTTGGCTTTGGCTTGGAATATGAAAGCAACAGAAATGTGGTCGTGATGGCAAATCATGAAAACTGTAAGGACAATGTTTTGATATAGTTCTGCATATAACAGCTATCTAAATGGTTATCTGAGTTGGAATTTCTGAACACAGCACTTCAAAAAAGGTTTTCTTGTTGCTTTTCTTGTCTGTATGTTGATATTCTGTCAAATAGCAAATCAAAGGAAGATAAAAAGCCCACAGACTTTTTTATACAACTTTATGGACATATAAAAAAAATCTTTTAGAAGAGATGAATAAATCTCCAGATCAGTCAGACTCAATATTGAGTATTTTTTCCTATTCTATGTGAGCAGTTTTACATCTCTTGTCATTAACTGGGGTTTTTTTCTTTATTTTTTAAAAATTTTTAACTAAATCAGTTTCAAAATATGAGGCCATTTTATTTGAGCAGAGTTGAAACTCTGCTTTCATTTTTACTTTTTTTAATAGTAGCAAGCTCTAGGGGGAAAAAAAGAGAAAAAAGAATAGCTATCTAAAATTGAAAGCCCTTATTAAAGTGGATCATTGTTTTGTGAAAACAAAATTGTTTTGAGTGCAGCAATTTTTTTCTGTGTAAAATGGCAACAGTAATTCTCCATTTGTTTGAAGTGTCAGTACAAGTCCATGGAGACAATTTCATGTCAAACTGATTGCAAAATAATTTCAATGCAACTATTTTGTGAGACATTACCATCTGAAGACAACAGTAAAAGGACATCAGTAAAAAAATCTTTGGAAATCCAATAATGTCAACCTAATGGCATGCTATCATTTAAATACTGCTGTTTAAAAGCAGGAAAATAAATCAACATCATATTAAGAAACATTGTGTAAAAGCTCAATGAAACCCGTTTATTGGCCAGATATATGGTTGATTTCATCTGGCACAGCCATTAACTTACCCAAGCTGAGGAGCAGTTCCTGTTCTCATCCTCTGAACAGTAGGAGGTGGAGAAGAGTTCATTCGTATGAATTGAGTAGATAATTGAGCACAAGCCTTTCATTCGATGTAGACTAAGGAAAGCATCTGGATACTGCTGAGGGCTAAGCTAGCATTTGTATTGCAGGTCAAACCCGGTTTCTGCAGTAATATCTCTCATGAGCTGTCCTGGCAAGACACTGGCTATGTATAAATGGAATCTGGAAAAGCCTATTCCACTGAATCCAACCCAGAAGGAAGTTATTATGATAGAATTAAAAACTAATTGCATAAATAATGAGTCAGTCTGGCCTGCTTTTGGCTTGCTTCCTTTTAATGTACACCTAAAATTCCATGTCAACTGTCTAGAAAAAAAAAAAGGAAAAATCTCAAACTTTTTTATTGTTTTGGAAAGTCTTATTCTTCTCCATGCTCTGCAGGGAGGTCCCTGCACCACAAGCTCTCCCTACGTTAGTATCCTGTCTGTTTACATTTGATGTCAAATAATACATGCTATAACATGGTTTCTGTGGCACTGGTCATCACAGTCCTTCTGGCAGACCTTACAAATTCAGTCTGCTCGAATACATAGGAGGGTTTCTTCCTTTCTCATTCCTGATCATGGTCCTGCTTCCCCTTCCCTCTTTCTTTTTAATTGCTTTCTGAACAACTTGGTGTTTTGCATCAGATTGTGTTGGAATATGAATTCTAGTTTGACCTTGCTCACCTTAACGTCTGGATAAATACAAAATTACTATCTCCCTGTAATTAAGCCAAATACTACCTTCATTAACTTTTATAAGGATATTTTATTAAAGGTACAGGAGAAAACCACTGCACTCATGAAGTTACAGCTAAAAGAATGAAATTAACGCTATGAGTTATTTTTTGTATGAAAAACCTCACTTAGAGGCCTTCAAATCCAGGACAGAACTAAATTTTGTGAGCTTTCTTGTCAGATTTTTCTTGTATTCATTGTTGTGCATTCAGAAAGGGTATAGGCCAATGAGTTGATGAGCATATTGAACTTCTTTGAAAATCAGTGTTCTGCTATTTGAGTTAGTTCTTGTTTAAGAGTGAACTGAAAACAAGAGCAAGACACTGTTTATCTTGTGCCCACTTGCTAAAAATAAAATATGATCAGAAAAATTACTTACACCTCTGCCTTAGAAGTAATAGATTTATTATATTATGTGGAAGCTGAAAATAAAAAAAAATCTGAGCCTTCTTGGAAATGGATCAATAATTTTAAAGGCTAACATTCAATTGTTTGCATAGCAACAAAACACAAAATATTGGCAAAGTTTCAAAATCAATATGACTGTTGGAAAACAGCTGAAACAGCTGCAAGATACAATTGAGGAAATCACACAGAACTGATCACTCCTTCCAGGTTAAATTGTACAACATCAGGAAACTATAGTTAATGAGTGTCAGAGGCTGCTTGTGAGAAATATCTGTGTAATACTTTTCTATTTTTATATTTTTACTTAATAATTCCAATAAAACCAATAAAAGTAGTGAAAAGACAGGTGGCATCACTGAAATCTAATAATTTGAATAACAGATGCCCAAAGGTTATCTGTAATTTCTATGATTGAAAAGTTTGATTAATGTTTTAGTTTGGAGCTGCTGTTTTGAAGTAAAGGATTAAAGTTTTCCTTAGCAGCATAGTGTTTCTTAGCACAAAATAGGCACTGGAAATTTTAGAAAAGCAATTATTATGAACCAGTTACTCTTCATTTTGAAGCAGAGTCCAGCATTACTTGAAATCTATTTCTTCTAATTTAATGTGAAGACCAAGCAGGAATCTGAAAAAGGCTTTATGATGTCTTTTGTGTCAGATAGTAGTCTTAGGAGTGGGAAAGAAATGAGAAATGGATGGCAAGTTAGGAATTTTCTCCACAGGAGTATGATCCTGGCTACTAGAGCTGGGCAAGAATGTCTGAAAGTGGGATGTTGCATTAGAAATTTCTATTATGGGGATGGATTGCAGTTTCTTCTTCTGATTGCTGGCACCATTCCCATTGGATTTGAGTTTCCCTGTATTTATTACATCAGTGCATTGCTTTCACATTCAATAATTAACCTTGCTAGCCAATATCTGTTATAAAGTTTTCAGCATATGTTTGAAATAATTAATGTTAATTGCTGCATGAACTTTGGGTGATCCACCAGGAACCAGTTAATTCTGAAAATAATATTTTTCATTTAAGCATACAGTCATTAAAACACATTAATATCTTCATCCTTATACATTTATGCTATTTCTCTTTTCTTCTGCCAGAAAAACAACAGAAATAGAATTCTCCCAGAATAACCATTGATTTTGATTTTATAGAGGAGAATTCAAGAGAATACATTTTAAAACTTGGGGGCTGGAATTTCCCTAGGGGTAATGGTTAAATAATGTCCCTATTTGTGTAGAGAGTCCATCAGCCTTCATGAAACTCTTACTCAGCTTCTCTGCTGGGCCATGGCATTAGAAGCACAACAGGGAGAGACTAGCCATGAAGCATACTCTGAGGAGAGCACAGCCCACATTCTCCCCCTGTGATGGAGCTTGGAGTCCTCTCTTCTTTCTGGTATCTGGGGAGCAGCTGTCATCTGGAGTGCAATACCAGACGGAGTATTGTTCTTCATCCATTGCACAGGACAGAGAGCTAATGGTAAAATTATCTCCTCTTTCCAGCTACTTAATTATGAGTCAGAATTATTTCCAGACTGTATAGAAGGATTTTGTATTTCTTCTTATCTTTTAATGGTTATCTATAGGCTATATTGCCAAGTGATGTGTGTAAGGTGTAAATAACCTTAAGTCTAAAGCTCAGGAAAAAACTAACAAATTGCTAGATTAACTTGTAAGATTTTGGTTTTTTATCAGGCCCTTTCTGAAATTTTATGATAAACTCTGCAGTTAAACACCCTCTGCAGCCACAATGAAATGAGCTGGGAGTAACTGACAGCAGTGTTTACCCACAGCTCTTTTCAGACTTCCATCTTTTCCTTTACTTTTCAAAGGAAACAACCTTCTCCAAACCTGCAATTGTCAATTTGTGGGCCGCTTCTGTGTTGCTCTGGTGTGACCTTTATTTCAGGACCTAATGATTTCAGGAAAAGAATGCAACATCTGCACGAAGCAATTTCTAAATGTACCTGCTGAAGTTGACCATAACATTTCTGGAAATGATTGGTAGCTCAGCCTGGAGGCTAAACTGATAATTAAGTCCAGACATTGCTACCAAGTTCCTTGTTTTGACAATTTCCATGCAAATGACCCTTTCTGAATGTATCATATCTTAAAGCTAAATTAGCTTTTTCATAAAACCAACAGGAAAATAAAGAAAGATTTTAATCTTCTTGGGTTCACAGAATAATTATAGCCAGATAATATGGCAGGTATTCTAAATCAGAAATTCACAAATTTTGTATAAAATAAATGAAAATATTAAGAAAAACATTTAGTTCATAAAGAATAAGGGTTTAAAAGAGTTCTTGTGCTGCATCAATTTATTTCAGTCAGTTCAGATGTGTATTAGACTATGACAGCCCAAAGTAAAAGTTATCTCAAACACCAGAGTTTTGATAATTTGGGTACAAAATCATAAACCATGTCAATGACATATTTTGGAAAAGCAACTTTTAACAACTTGCTTGAGTGGGCTGGCACCATTCTTCCACATCCTGGGTTTGCAGCTTTACTCCCAGATGCCAAAAGTTTGAGGAAGAAAGTGAAGGGTTGTGGTACTGTGTGTTAGGAATGGCATGTGTAGGATCACTATCTGAGGTGAACTAACCCAAAATTAAAGCACTTTTAACATAAAGTGTCCCAGTCCAGTGTAAGACCTCAACCAAGCACCTCCCAGTTTTACAGAAAATTGCAGTACTGAAGAGGATGCTCTCAGTGGCTTTTCCTCATCTAGGACACTATTCCTGCCTTTTATTATCTCATGTCATGGAAGGGAGATACTTCTCCTTGATGTCATCCATTGAGAGAAGAAAAAAGGAAAGAATCAAAACATAACAAAACCTGTAGAGAATGTTTTGCTTAAGTGTGTCAATAAATGTTTGAATTAGATCATGCTTCCATCACATGGGCTGGAGGCTGTGTGTAAAGGAGCTCCGGAGCAGAAGGTGTGGATGGAGTCCCAGGTGAGGCTTAAGAGGGTATTTAAGCCAAATTTGTGCCCAATTGGCCCTGATTCTCATATGTGTATTTGTAAAGACTTCCAAGTGGTTCAGATTGTATTCCCATGCAAAGGATGTACATTTTTCTAGAGATTATATGGAATATGTGCAGGGAAGAACAAAGTGAATCTGATTAAATGTCAGAACTGCCATATAGAAGGTTTGCATTTATTGCTGATGCAAGCAGTAAGTTGCTCTTTTTTCCATCTTTTTTTTGTAAGAGAAATTAAATTTGGACATCTGTAAGCTTGTCCACACAAAAAGTGGCTCTATGTCAATGAAGACTGTGTGTTAAATCAAATTAAGATATGGTTAAAAAGATCACAAAAAATTGGTGTAAAATAGTTTTAAAAGCTATAGTCATTACCTTAGGATTGATCATACTGCTTCTTGGGCTATTAACTTAAAATTACTTGGTTGATTGCTTGCTGTACTCTCAGTTGTACCCACAGGAATGACTTGCACACATTGAAGCAAACAGTTGTGACAATCAAACAAATTACTTCTTCAAGCAGTATGTTCTGCCTGTCTGAAACAAGCGCAATAGAAGCGAATTTAAACTCCCACTTCAGCCACTCTAGCTGAAATATAAGCAATGGGCCGACCTGCCCCTGTGATTTGAGGAAGGATGTAATAACTACATTGGTTAAGAACTAAAGGAACATTTGCCCTGTGCTTACCCAGGGTTGCTGCAGATTGTGTTGGTCTTGCACGTGCCCCAAACCAACCTCAGCACCCTCTTCCTGTTTTAATCTGCTGAGTCTTTTCTGCCTGCCTACCATGTACACATCAAATTGCTCCCAAGAAATTACAAATTTCAGGAGGATAATTTTCTATCTGTCCACAGCAAATGGAAAAAAAAAAAAAATCAAAATCCTAGGGTGCCGTACGGATGCTTTTATTTTCTTTTCCATTACAATCCAGATAAAGTGACTACCATCAATTCACATTCAGGGACACTTTTCCCAAATTATTTAAAGGTTTGTTCTTTAAACTTGAGACATCCTCATGATGTACTATTTTGCTTTCATTTATTTCTGATTACTGTTAAGTATTGATAAAAACCTTTTACAACTTCTTTTCCAAATTTGATGAAAATATTTTCACTTTCATAATTTAATCATTAACAAATAAGAGAACAGCATCTATCTGCAGACTTTTTTATTTATATAAACAAGTTTGCACTTAATTATAATCATAATTGAAACAATTTAATATGTGAAATATCTAAAAATGTTCAGGTCAACATACTTTGATATTTTAAGTTATATTCTCTTTTATTTGTGTTTATTTTTCTTGTCTGTATTTGTTTTGATAAATCTCTTTTTGCTCATTTTTACTAGTCAGGGCATAGGTGTTCCCATCCAAATACACATTCTTCTAAACTGAATTTTAAATGAAATACGATAGAATTGATTTTACTTTCCTGTTCTGGCCATTTTTTTTCTCCTTTTGAACTTATTCTATGCTATTAAACAGTCAAAAAAGAACCTATGGGTATAATTTATTTTACTTTCAATAGTGCACATTGAACCTGGAGGCGTTTTGGTGTCATATAAATTGTACACAGTGCAATGGAATGGCATTAGGTCACTATCCTGTTAAAAGAAACTCGGAAGAAAATGAGGTGATCGTAACATCAAGCGGGCAATCAGTAAATCTTACAGCGATGCTACTAATAGTAAAGCTCAAATGTTACAGTGAGGGCTTGTCTCCCTTAGAGGAGACAAAGAGGTTATAACCACTGGGTGAAGTACTTTGAAATACTGGTAAATTACTTCATGATCAAATACAAATGTGCTTGTCCTGTTTGGCTTGTTTTCCTAGAACTGTGTGTGTTAGCTCACTCAGAAAACCTATCGTCTATGATGTGGTTTCCTCCTTTAGACTCATAAAAAAACCGTTGGCTTTGAAAATTTCCACACTTACAAACTCCACTAAGATAAAAATGATTTATCCACTTATTTTAAGTGGCTTATTTTAACTAATTAATTAAACAAGAAGCTTTAGGCTGTCATGAAGTGCTTCAAAATTATCAAAACATATATTTTGATGCAAAATCAGTATTTTTTTTGTGCAATTCCAAAGTATTTCCTGGATTTTAATATTGAGGAGAAATTGATTTGGACTTCTTTTCATTCTGAAGAAGTTCATAAAGCTGCTGTATTGAGCCTTTGGAATCATCAAGTAAGTTTCCTCACTGGAAGGACTGGAGACAGGTTTCCAGAAGATCATCCCATATTGCCAAGTAAGACCATGCCTCGTACACACTGGATGTTACCTCTGCCAAAGTGAGTAGATGATTTCATTGCTCTGAGAACTGCAGAGCAATTAGGTGAACCATTGCAGTCAGTACACTCCCTTGCTGCTGCAGAATCAAAAAACCCCACACATTCAACTGTGCAAAGTACCGAGTGAATGAATGTGTGAGAATGACTAATGCTATCTACAAAGAGAAAAAAAGATCAGAAGTATGGCTAATCATCTCAATTATTTTTCTATATTTTCATTCCTTTTTAAAAATAGGTTTCTGGCAGGGATTCTCAGGAAACAGTCCGTGACTGCTCTTATTCAGTTTCCTTTTTAGGATGCTATCTTTCTGCAGATGGTCTTCTGGATCTTATTAGCTCCTGACATATTTGACATGATAAACGGACACTTTTTGGTGGTTTCTGCAATACTAAAGTCTATACACTAATGCTTAACATTAAAACAGAAAGAACAGAAGGCCATAATGAAAAACTCAGATCTTTAAAATGAATGGCATAGTTGTAAAGCTGTGATAAAATAGAAATGTTGAGGATATTTATGGAGATGGCATAGCTTGGAAAAAGCTTAGCGAGGCAAAGATGTCACAGCTTGCACAGATGATCAGGTGATCAGCATACACCGGTCCTAAATCTTACATTAGTCAACGTTGGTATGATTCACTCTTTCTTGAATAATTCAAGAACAAATCAGTTTTTACTACAAAAAGTCTTGTCTTGTCCATTTCTTATGTCTTCTTGAAAAAACTGGAAACTGCAGAGTGATCATTCACTCTCCTTGTTACTCACTCACAGAACCCATATGTTAAAAGACATACAGTTAAAAAACAAAGTAAGAATAACAATATTAATAATATGACTCAGAAGTATCTCACAAAGAACAATTTGCTTTTCATTAATAAACTACATATTGTATCTTTGAAAAGGTAAGGGAAAGATATGCAAATATGTCATCTTTTTTGCAGTCATCAAAATATTGTTAACATTCCCAGCAAACATATATCCAGTAAAAGTATCAATTTTTATATTTTATATAATTTAATGTATGAGGTTTTATTATTGTTTTAATGGTGACATGATTTAATGTATACGGGCTTTTCTTTGTGATGCCTTTTCTTGTCTATTTCCTTTTTAATATCATTTGATCACATTATGTAGAAAGTATTATAGCCATTATGTCAAAGCATTAATGTCATGGGCAGAATAATGACAGTTTTTATTAAAATGTTATTAATACACATTTATTTTAATGTCTTTACAGAAAGAACTCTGGAATATTAATAGCTCTACCTTATCTTTTTATTAATACTGTGTATTGTAGAGTGTTTTAGATATGAATCAGTGAAGTAATTCATCTTGATTTTAAAAATATCTTGTAACTCAAAAGGAAATAGTTTAAACTTCCTAGTTTGTTCTACATTAATTGGTAGCAACAGTTCAGGGAAATTGAAATGATACTTCAAATTAGGTTGGTGTCAACAAAATAGAATGGAAAGAGTGAATTTTCCATTCCTTGTAAAAGAATAACCTAATTCTTTGTTCAGACAGGTTGGTCCCGGCAATATTCATCATGCTTGATGTTGACAAATTTATCTCATGTATGGAAAGATTACGTGTAGGTGACAACATGGACAGGACTTGTATGATAACTAGCACTGAGTGAGTAGCTGATAAAGAAAAATTTATTTTGCAGAATTAAAATATTCCTAAACTCTTTTCCAACTGTGGACAATCTCTTCAGTGAACAATATTGAACATACTGCTTATTTGGACAAACAAGATGCATTTGTTGCTGGGGGTAAGCTCAAAGCATGTAGTGGCAGAGACTCTTGTCTCTGTTTCTATTCTGGGAAAAAATAGTAATATTTTTTTTCAGTAAATTTTTTTCTGTGCTTGCTTATACTTTGTTTTACATTTTAACCTATAGCTCACTTAAATTCCCATTATAGCATGTTCTGTCCACATTGACAAATGAGACTATCTGATCTATCTGATCAGTAGTTAGATGAGAAAAAGAGACCCTCATTAAAAAAGAAGAGGAGGATAGCCCAAGAGTCATAAAATTAAATGAGAAAGTCTGTGATTTATCTGGGGCTTGCAAACTGACATAACTTTCAGTAGTTCTAACAGTTGGATAAGAAGTTGTTACTGGAATTGAGGTCCTTTGTGAGTGTCCTAAATTGTTGTGGATACAAATATTTGTCTTTTACTAAGGAATAGAGGAACTATAATAGGTCTTGCGTTCTAAAATATGTTTCTTCTGCAGCAATATTTTTTTTTTCTGAAAGTTTCACTATGGTAGAGCTTATTCCTGTCTATATTTTCTCTAAGGTACCCTGAGACTCAATGTCTGCATTTATTTCTGCTTGACAGGCTAGGATGAAATCATTCCAATATATTATTTGTTTTCTCCTGAGTGAGTTTCAGTGAATACTTGGCTCAAGCAATGCAATGACAGTAAGGCCTCAGTTAATTCTCCCTTTACGCCCTGTTGACGGTCACCATAAGCTAGTGTAATTTCAATTTAATGAAAACCCATTGCTGCATCAAGTTCTGTTCCTGTGCAAACAGTACTGAAACCCCTTTGGTTCAATAGAGCAGCACAAGAAATGTTAATAATAATAATAATCTAATGTTGTCTGGGGGGAGAAAGGATGCATACTTGCTGTACCTTTTTATGTCCAGGCTGTCATAGTGCTTCTTTTGAAATTCCTTTTCTTTGGCATAACCTTTCAGTCTCACTCTTGAAAAATTTAAATTGTTCATTTGCTGATCTGCAGAGGATGATTCACTAGAGATTTAGGCATGATCAGAAAAGCCCCTTAGAATTGTTCAGGATCTCTGTAAGGATGCCTGCAAGACTTACAATAAGGGAGAAAGTCATGTCTAACACAGGAAAGTGGAGGGGAAATCACAGCTACACCAACATAAAGATCCACTGTAGCACAGTTTCCTAACTTCTCAAAGTCCCAGTTGGCCAGGTGAAGTGAGTCATGCCTACTGTGAGTTGATGCATAGTCGTTCTTACCATCCTTCTGTGAAAGCAGAGACCAAATACTGGCTGTAAGCAGTACATGGCTTTTTCCTTCTGATTGGGGCCCAGAAAATGAGTTCATTGGGTAAACAGCATAAGCAACAGTATCATAAAAATGACATTTATTCTACAGCTAGAATTAGCAAGGCAGAAGGATGCTTCATTTCATCAACAAAGTGCTGATGCTGCTAAAGCTTATAATTCTTGCTGATATGTTAACTACCTACTGAATCCCTCTGTAAAGAAATAAATCATAGTTATATTTTACAGTACATTCTATAATATGTGAAAATAATCCATATAAATCTAAACCCTCTTATTCTCTGCTATTCTGCCTCGGTCTCTCTTGATTTCAGTGGAGTTCAATGCAGAAACTATTTGTCAGCAATAGTCTGTGTAAAAAAATTAAGGTTGGATGGAAAAAAGCTGAAAGGGATTATGATTTCTAGGAAGCATTTTTTCTTCTCCCATTCTGACAAGATCTGTAGCTGTAAAAAGGAAGAAACTTACACTTCTTCATTCATGCTTTTCCACATTTCTCTATAAATTGTCTTCAGTGAACTCATCGTAGATAAATGTACAATTTTGGGGATCTTAATAGCAGTTTCCAAGTCAAATGGAGACCTGGTAGTGGTCTCCTTGGCCAATAAGCAACAGTTTTCAACAGAAAGTTGAAACCGTTATCATACCATGGAATCTGGTTAAGTTCCATACAGTCATCCAAAACTAATATAGCAAATCTAGGGTTATGCTGGCTATTTCTCTGTCCATTAAAAGCCACCAAATGTAATCATGACACAAAAGTTACAATTTGGCAGTTAAATACAAATAACCTGCAGTAGATTTCCATAAAATCCAATGTGAAATTTCAAAGGAATAAAATTAACAATATTCTATGAATTAAATTTGAACAAGTTCAAATATTTTGAAATGCAGTCTCAGCCTGGTGTTCAAAACATTTTAACTGGGCAAACGCTGTGGATGTTAAAATTGCAGATTACTCTCCTAATAAAGGATAACAGCTCATTCCAAATAGTCACCATCCATCATGGAAATTCATATTTATGGTCTTCTTTGCCGCAATATATGCCTCTGGTATATACTTTAGTAAGGAGATTTTAGAAAAAATAGATAGTTACAGTGATCTATAACCTTCATAGATCACTGATAATTGATATGATGTTTTGCTATAGCTCTCAGATGTTTCTGCTATTGGATGACTGGTCTCTTAAGAGGTTATTTCAGTGTCCGACATTCATAGTGAAATCATCCACTAAGTAAACCTGTGAAAATCCTGCTACAACCTACTGTGTGCAAAAACCTGTTAATCTTTTCAAAGTAAACTATTTGCATTTGTATTCTTTAATCTATTCATTTAGGACCGAAGCACACAAATTCTTAATATAAAAATAAATGAAATAAACATTGAAACAAAAATCCACTAAAAAGAAAGTATTTGCAGTGCCCCTTTTATCCTGCTAGAGTTTCAAATGAAGAAGCAAAGGTGAGAAAATATGTTAAAATGTGCCAGCTGTGTAGAGAGTGCATCAGGATTAGCAGTTTAATTTGGATCAACAAAGAGCTTCGGAAATGAAACTCCTAATTCGTTCCACTTATCCCACTTCATTTGCAAAGCAGTGTTCCTGAGGCATGGATTCCTTTTGGATGAAACTTCACCAAAGGGGTTCCATCAAGGTGGTCTCTAGCTGTTCCTGGAAATCTGTCCTTAAGAATGGCCCAGAGCTATCCAACATACCTGCTACACACAAGGGGTAATGGAACGTGTGGTGTGGATATCAGGCCCTCAGCACCAAGTCAACTGCTCTACCAGCTTGCTTTTACCACACTACAGTCGTTGTTAATACAGAACTATCCTGATGTTTTCAACATTAACTTTTATCTAACCCAGAAGCGCTTTGCACTGTCAATCTTTGCCTTGGCAAGTCATACAAGACTGGATAAATCTGAAACCTGTAATATCAGATTATTGATGTTTGAGCCTTAAAAAAAAAAAATCAGCTAAATATTAATCATTATGCTTTCATGTAGAAGTTGCTCAAACTCAACACTTTCTCTTTGACCAGAAATAGCTTGAGGTCAAAGCTAACAAGAATATTGAAGTTTTCATTACTTCTAAATTCCAGTCAAAGTAAGAAACCCCACAATTCACACTGTTCCTGTATATATGCTTTCAGTAAAGATAATTACAGTCTGCAGATTGTCTTAGCTACCTTTGTTAAGAACAGAAATTTACATTGATTTTTGATGTGAGGCAGTCTTTGGGAAACAGATTTCAAAAAGTTCATGTGCAGTAGAGTTTACTGAACTCAAATTTTCATTTGTATTTCATATTTGGACAAATTTGTGAAGAAGAGAATTGGAGCTTTTCTAGGTTCAAATAGAGTCTTTTCTTGCATCCTGAAAAAATTTAGAATAAGACCTCATCGAAGGTCATCTCCCTAATTCTGCAGAATTGTGTGGGGCAGAAGCTCCAGCCAGGTATCCAGCCACAGAGGTATTAAGACATCAAGATGGAGGTCTAAATCCACTGCCTAAACACATCCTAAATCCCACAATGGACAGCACTAAGACAATCAGTGAGTATTTAAATTTCCTCAGATTAAGATAAGAATATTTTTGGATCCCAGTGTAGTTCTTGGTATTGGAGTTACCTGTTTCTTAATGAAATTACAAGTGGAAAATGCAGAAAGCTAAGGAATCTACAGACTTCTACAGTATATTTCCAGAAATACAGATGGGTTTAGATTTATAATTAATTTTGGATTATAGAAAATAGGGCTGGAAGATGTCTCTAAACACCATTTAGTTCACCTTTTTTTCAAAGGATTGTCAAATACACAGTTGACACAGGCAATGGAAGATCAGCTTCCAAATGCAACCAAACATTTCCTATGTTATGAGACCTGTTCTTAAAAATGTTCAGTGATGAAGATTCTGCTATTTCTTTATGTGATATATATTAGTATTTGAATATCATTAAACTGTTGTTTCCAATATCAGAGTTAAATCTCCCCTGCTGCAAATTATCTAATTACTCTTTGCATGATTCCAAAAGAACCACAGGGAAGCAGTTTACTACTTTTCTCTTTGCAGCAACTTTTTACATATTTGAAGGTTGTTAACAAATGTCCTTTTCTCTTCTCTTCTCTGGAGCATAGGAGTCCAACTGTTTCAGTATCTTTAATAAGTCATATTTTATAGAGTCTCCAATGAACTGCTTTTTCTGAAATAATATCTTGAGGACATGGTAAGCCTATTTTTTTTAATTGGAAACTCAAAAGACAGTGGGATTAGTGCAGTCATACACTCAAAGGTAATTACGTGATATTAGATGTACATTTTCTACTGTTTGCAGTTATAAGCAGAAGTAATCCCCAGCAGACTCCATCCAGGATATTTTCTATTTTTCACTTGAAATAACCAGTTACACCACAATGAAAATGATTCCATAACATATTGTCATCTGGCATTTATTTTATTCTGTTCTTGTTGTTAGAGTAGAAAAGTGAGTGGAAGATTATTGTTACTACGAAAAGTTATACTACAACCACAACAACCAAAAAAAGGGAAACACTTGAAACAGAATAAAGTTTATTTCACCATGTTAACATTTGACACATAATTCTTATCACTGTAAATAATTACATGAGTCAAAAATGTCACTTTTAGATTTGAAAACTGCAAAATAATCACCTTAGACTCATTTTCTCTGGTTTTGTGGGGATTTTTGGTTTTGTTTGTTTGTTTTTCCATTTTTTTTTTTGTCTTTTTGGTCTGTTTGGGATTTTAAAATGGGAAGAGGATTTGATAAGGACTTATTTTGTAACACATACCTGCAAATATTACTATTCTAACCCATGCTTGGAACCATGCAACTAGAATTTTGCGGGTTCTGTTCTAGATTAAACCAAGATTTATTATGACATATGGCAGCCCTCCCCCAGTTGGAGAGGGTTCGTCTTGGAAGCTGTGGATATTTTGAGGGCTGTCAGAAGGTCAAGCTGTGGAGCAACTTCACGCTGTCCCAGTAAGGAGGACAGCAGCTGATGGGGCTGTGCTCTCATCCTAGCCCAGGAGCTGACTCTGCAGGATATTCTGCATAATATTCTACAGCTGCTGACCCAACAACAACAGAAACAAGGTCAGTGTTTAGCTTAATGTCTGCCCCAGCCAGAAGACAGTTAGTAGAAGGATCTACATGGAGTGTCCCACTGTTTCTACCACTCATGTTCATGCACAAGCCTGGAATACTTCCAGCCTGGTGAATGTTTTTTTCTCCCTCTTCTCTTTGCTCTCTCCTTCCATTCGCCTCAGGAAGCAGGATACGTGTGATATGCTTCCTGAATGCCTGGTTCTGACCCTTTTCCTCCTGGCATGCCAAAGCAGAAAAGTAGTGCTAGAGTCACTCATTGGTTTCAGCTCCTGTAAAGGTTCACAGTTGGAGCCGTGCAGATTCTTGAGGTTTTCCAATGCAGGAGGCAAAATGGCCGAGTTCATTCCATTTTCCCATTTATTTCCTTTCCATCCTGAGATGCAGGGCAGGGAGTTACAAGGACTCCTTACCTCTCTTCCTTCTTTTTTGATTTATTGTTTTCTTTTTCAGTGCCTCCTCTGTCTGAGCTGAGGGAGGTTGTATATTTATGTTTGAGTGTCCAGGTTATAGTAGAAAAGAAGCAAAACCCTTTCTAAAGAACACAAGAACAACCAATAAAGAACAACAAAACTAAATCCTTTAAAAAGCTCATTATCAATTCCCCTAAAGCTTATTATTGTAACTTCACCAGCTTGAAAAAGCAAAGGATAATTGTCTTGCTTGACTAAACTATGATGTTTCTACACTGACTTCTGTGATCTTGCTGCAGGCTGACAGGAAACATAAAACAAATGAAGTTTGTGTAATAAGTCAATCATTGAAAATGGTACTATGCATATGAAGTATGTCTTAACTGCACACTTATGCCATTTCGTGTCCTATAATTTAAAAAAAATGTTAGTTAATTTTCTAGCCTCTGTTCAAATCTGGATGGACTACTTTACAAGTAATTGGGTGTCTGCAACTAAGTTGGAGATTGAAGTTCAGAGCCAATAACTTAGAAAAGTGTCTTTGTGTTCAGAAACTTATTTGTTTTTTAGCAAATACCATGTATCCTCAAGGAATTAGATATTTGAGAGTAGAGGTATAGTTGTACTGGATTATCTGAAAAGGATATGGATTTCTCTCAGACTTCTTGAGATAAAACTGCCTTTAGTAATGGTGTATTCCCTATACAGCTCCTTTTTGGGGGCTTTGAGCATAAGGTATCTTTCATTTTGTTAGTTCTTACCATACATTAGGTCTTCCTTGATCTTTTTTTTTTTTTCTGTACTTGAAATATACATGATTTTTTGAGTTTTAATATCATAAACACGGTACACCTAGAGGAAAACAATTTACCAAAAAATATTCTACATAATGGCCTTGCCATGAGGAGGCTTTATCAGGAAAGGCTGTATGCTTGTTAATATTTTCATTAGGGACTTGTTATGACTATCTTTTTCATAAATAGTTTAAAATTCTGATACAACCTCTATTATCTTTTGAAGAACATTAGTTGCTTTGTTAAAAAAAAAAACCTCAAAAAAACCCCCAAAACAAATTTTGTGTCTTGACCATGGAAAATTTGACCATGGAAACTTCATCTTTGTTCTGAAAAGCATTTTGTTTCTAACTGAAAAGCAGACAAAATGTGCTGTCAGTGGCATCAGAGAACAGTAGTGACTGAAAAGCTAGTCAGGAAAGACTTGAAACTCACTAGAAGGAGTCAACAGTACAGTTTTACCTTCCAAGTTTATGTTGCTGAGGTTGAGTATTGTCAGTCAATTGATACTTTGTTCTTAGTTCAGGCAGTGGCAGATACAAATCATCAAAAGTTGAAATTCTGTTGTACAAGTACCTTTCTTATTATTATTTGTTATTCCAAGCAGTTTTAGTTTGAAAATATACATTCTTATTTTGTTCACGTCATGAAGTACAATGGTAAAAGACTGGAAAGTTATAAATACCAAATGTAACAGTGAAATGAAACATACTTGACTTTTTAATTTCCCAGGGAAAGGGACAATGCAGATATGGGAGCATCACTCAAAGAAGATGACTGCACCCTGAGTCAGTCAGGCTGCTGACCAACCTTTGACTCAGCCCACGATCACCAAAAGCTGATTGATATCCTGACAAAAATAAAGAGAGAACCTTCAAGAAGATGTGGCCATACTTGTTTGACAATGACAATATAAATGTTTTCTAAACTGAAGACTGTAAAGTTTTAATAAAAGACCTGGACCCAGGAACTCCTACATTTCAACATATTTAGAGGTAAGTTGCATTCTCTAACAACAGAAGAAAATCACGCATGCTACCATTCAAAAATAAGAAGGCTTTTAAGACACCATTTTTTCATGTTAGATAAAGGATATTGAAAGACCATAATGGGATTACATTATAATCCACAGGTAAGAGCAGGATTCATGTCAAAGGATTCTAGCTATAGTTTTATTAAGCTTCCTTCTTACTTTCAGAGATTAACTAGAAGGACAATATCTGGCACCTGATACAACAACAGAAAGGATTTCTGTGGTTTTCATTTTATATGTTTGACAGCAACATTAATGGAAGAGCTGAGCGGTTTTGAAAGGTTTACTCTCTGCAGGTTATGAGTCTCTTTAGAATGTGTTTTCAGAAGAAAATGTAGAGAGTAAGAGCACATTTTTAAATTACCTGATTTAGGTAGATTCAGGACTCATTAGCAATTTAGAAAATTTAATGGCCTTGATGTAAAAAAGAATTAGCTATGGTTGATATGAAAGGCAGCATTGTAGATATGCCTGAGATAAAGAACTTCTACTAAATAAGTCTCCTGAAATTTTTTTCTTGCAAGCTTCAGAGAATAAGGGAGAATTCAGCATTTTCCTGTGCAATTAAGCAATCAGAACATGTATGAACTGAATGTCTGTCCATATGAAAATGAAATAAACAAAATAATAAGTTTCAGGATGGAATAAGTTTTGTGCAGAGCTAGAAAATACATAGATTGTAAAAAAAAAAATTCACGTATTTGAACTGGTAATGAACCATAGTATGATCTTTTGCATGCAATTTTCATTTCACACAAATTACATAAAAAACAAAATTACCTCCTAATCTGATAAATTCAGTTTCACCTCATTTCTAATTCCTTTTTTTAAAAAATTTAATTCCAAACTCTGAGATGTGGTTCTGTTCTCAATACAAAGATGTGAGTGCTGCTGATTTCATTATTCTTAGTGTGCATGTGTGTCAGTGCCAAAACAACTTGTAGTGTTAATAGTTGCCTCTTAATGCTTATCTTTTATTGCTAAAATAGATCTCAAAAAGAGGTAATTGTAATTCACATTGTATTTTCACTGCTGTGTTATACTAAATCTTCCTAGTGGAAGGTAAGAGAAATACCCATTTGGAACTCCAGATGAGGCTCCAGGTATTTCTAGAGCAAGCCTGTCCTAAAGGTCCATGCTGTCAATACAAGGTTATTTGAAAACTCAATATATTTTTTTATTAGACACTCTGATGAGTGTCTTTATTACCCTTGCTTCTGGATTCTCAATGAATGTCCACATAAAACAAAGTGTCACAACTTTCTTTTGTACTGAAGGAACCTGAGGAGTTGCAATGCAGCAGCACATAAGAAAAAAAGATTTTGTGCTGTAGCACACACCCAATAAAGAATCATATTAGAGATCATTTATCAGATGCCTAAATGAATAAGCAGAAGAATACACAGAAAGGATTACCTGTTTTTATTCCATTTGAATAATATTTTAAAGGAAAAAAAGAAACATTAGTATGTTGTAAACATACCAGCAATTAGAAGGCATAATAATAATGTAGTTCGTGTTTAAATGCAAATATCACCGTTGGTAGAAACCAACGAGAAGGTAACAGATAGGAACATGAAGACTGCTTGATAATTATTAAAACATTTAATCTAAAATCAATTATAACTTTCACAACTGATTATTAGTTTGGATTTCTTCTTTTATATCTGTTCCTTAGAGTTTACCAGATCTGAAATAAGTTGTCAGGCCCTTGGATCCACCAAGATCCAAGGTGTTTTCTTCTATAAACATCTGAGACAACCAGCCGTTTACTACTCTAACACCTGCAGGAAGAACACCAAAATGTTGAGTGGAAAGAAAAGTGGAGCATGTAATGGCAGGAAAGGGGGAAAGGGGCAAAAAAATCCTACCTGTGGCAGGTGTTCAGACTCTCTTTCTGAAGTTTTGGCATCTAACTCTAGGGCATATGTTAAATACTGTCAAACTCCTTAGAACCCAAAGCTTGGAGTTCCGAGAAAACTTTAAAGAGCTTCTTGTTAAACTCACTCAGAGGATATTGCCTTTTCTTAATTCTTTTTTTCTTTTCTTTTTTTTTTCTTCTTTTTTTCCAGAAACGGCACATTGACTGTGCTTGCACTACAGGAAAACCTGGGTTACAGGCTGCTGCAGCTTGAGGGAAATTAAACCCAGGCTTTAATGTTCATATTCACCAGGCATCAAGGTTATCTTGCTGGTGTGTATGTAGCAGATGATACAATACTTATGGGGCCAAAAGTAGGATGAATGAAAACTAACCTAATTAGCAGGCTGGTAACCAGAATGCCCAGCTGAGAGTCTGCTGGTCTGCTTCCCACTCATGGCTCCTTGAAATACATCTTTTTGTTCTGTCTATTGAATAATGTAAAATACATAATAAGGAACAGTCCAAGTGCAGGGAGTAACACTTTGATTCAGGCACTGCCAAGCTAAGGACAACCTGAAAGAGATTTTCCACCTCAGAGAGTTTCCCTTTCATTGTCCAACACTTGTGGGCCAGGTGTGGAATGGTTGATAAGTAACCTGTTCTCAGATGCAGTTTGTTTTTACAGAAATGCCATGTTATTGTACAGAACCATAGGAAGATTTTATGTTCTTAAATGAATTATGCTTTTTAGTGATCAATATTATCTTTGAGGGTTCAATTTACTGAATAACATTTTTCCCATTCAGATTGTTTTTTTTTTTTACTCCAAAACAATTTATTTTTATAGAAAGCTTTCCTTAATTTAATAATTCTGAAAGAATTATGCTATTAAACTCTGACTCTCATCTTTTGAAACAGGTAAATATTTAAATTTATCCTATTTTGATACATATAATGGATCTGTCTGGAACCAGTTGACATGACCAGTTTTACATAAACAAAACCAGACTCAGTTGCTTACCAGAGGTGATAGAAGGAACTGAATGGGCAGCATTGGGAATGTTCTTTTAATTCCTACCCCAGTGCTGTTGCCAGAGGTCTATGAATTAAAGTTTCTGCTGGAAACTTGCCTACAAGTCAATTGCAGATCACATTAACATTAAAAGCATGACCATCTCACTGAAAAGTAAATTCTGGGCTAGTAATTGCAAGAGTACATTTCTGTGTAGGCTACAGAGTTGGGAGAGAAGGTAGATCATAGAGCTTTACCTAAGGTATTCTCTTCACACTACACATTTACCTTGTCTGTTTTTCCATTTTTTTTTGCTTCTGATGCTGAATAACTTCTCCCTTCAAATAGTATGCAGTGTCTTTAGTTAATCAATTTTCATAGAATGTTCTGAATAGCTTCAGTGGAAGATGTATTCTGATTTGCAAGGCTTTACTCAAATGTTTCTGTATCCTAGGAAAAAATAGAATTTGGGTTTGAAAGCTAGTGTCTTGGATTGTATTCTGGTAACCCTTTTGGCTTTAAAATGTCTTGTCCAAATTCAGCAGCTGAAAATAGGGCCTAGAGATCAGTATAATTTCACCATCAGCTCAGACCCTTTCTTCATTATTCACAGAGGGTAGTTAGTGTTGATTGCTACAAATAATCTTAATTGATTCAATTATGTGAGTAGGGAAATCTATATCCAGTGCTTCCTTTCATATTTACAGATGATATCAAGTAGTCGAAAAACTTACTAATGATCAATAAGTCTCATATAAACTCACTGATTACATTTATACACTTCCACATCAAAAAGGTCTGAATTAAATATCCTAAATCCATTCAAAATACTTCTGCCTGATCAAGAACTTATTGTAAGTCCTATTATTGTAATGGTTGGATACATTACTGGATTCCTGGCCAGTGAATAAATCATCAAAGTACTGAAGATGCTGTAGATAGAGTAGTGCACATGGCAGTCAATAGGAATTTTAAAAGGCTGTGTATCTGTTCATGTTTTTTTCAGAGGTGATTGTTGATTGGTAAATATAGATCCACAGTGTAAAAAAATATGCATATCCAGCAGCTTTTTAATGCTTTACTGTATTTATAACCTTAAACTTAATAATTTTGCATACTGCTGAACGTAGTGATGACAAGCTCTCTCTTGCAGCTAATTATATTAAAATTTCTTCATATTGTCCAGTTTCTCAGCATCAAGTACTTCAATGCATTTCCAACATATTTTGCCACATTTTTTTCAGAAGTTACTGTGATGAATCAAGATCTGGAAAGCATCAGGCAGTAGATGGCCAACAACTGGCAGAACTTTACAGAGGCCTGGGAATAACCACAAGTTTTCTCAGTCTATCCACGAGGTCCTGTATAATCCACTGGGGCTGTGGAAGTGCTCAAAGACACCCTGAATATTTTGCTACATGCTTTCCTTCAACTCTGCAACTTACATGGAAATAAATTGTGATTCTGCAACATCAGTACTGGAGAAACCTTTTTATGGGAGGAGATGAGTATCTCAGAAGTTTTAGGACTGCGGACACAGATATAGCCCTTTAGGCACAAAAGTCCTACTCTTGGGTTAAAATATCCACAGGGCCTTGTATATTTTTAAATACTGGTCACAGATGGTTAGTACTGTGCATTTCTCAAGTGAGAGAACATGTTCTGTCTCTTTTGAATATAAAGTGGCAAAAAGGAATGGATTAAGGGTAGGATACTTTTTTCCTCTGAAGGGATGCAGCTCTAAAGAATAAGAAACTCTTAAGAATACGAAAAGTAGTATTCTTTAGCCACCAGAATAAAATTGCCAAGTGGAAGCTTTGTTCCTACGTTTTGTCCTAGAAATAAAAGAAAATATATTACTTTAATTGGAAAACTGTCAAGGGCAAATGCAAGGTATCTTTCTTATTGTTAAACTGATGCATGTGGTGGCCAGTATTATCTGGATTTTTTTGGAAATGCTTAGTGTCACAGCTGGCCATGTTTCAGCAGGCTCTCACAGCAGCCATAACTAAAATAGCATGTAATTCATGCAAACTAATTTCATATCTTTATTGTGTTCCCATTTTTTTCTGCTCTATTTCTCCACTGAGGAAGAGCCACCTTTACTTACCTAGACATCAATGAGATGTTTATATCGGTTTATATTGAGAGTCATTTCTTTAGAATATTGCTTCTTTTGCAAACACAGAGCCCTTCAAATCAAGCCTAAGTTATTTCTTTCACACTGCAGACAATAAACTACAGGTCCACCATTCTATATCACAATAATATTTATTTATTTATGTATTTAGAAGCTACATTCTTTTCTGTAGCTGTGTGTTACACAAGGAACTAATAAATGTGCTAAACTAAGTAATCTCAAACACATGTATCTGTAGTGGTTCATTTCTGTTGATTATTTCAGACAACCCTATAATTAGCAATTATATGGGGCAATTATACTTGTTCTTAGAATTCTAAAGTGAAATTGAACAATTTAAACTCTAACCTTTTCACTTCTTAGATCATCCCTACCTGACGGTCTGCTCAGCATTGCGTTCAGGCCTCTAGGCTTCTGCTCTTCATGGTCATTCTTGCTCTCTCCTTATGGCCAAAAAGATAGAGCCAAAACCAAGGAAGAGAGAGACTGAGCAAACTTTGTGCATAGCAAAAGAGTAATTTCTTAATGGGAGGAAAGAAAAAGTGGTGCTCACTTCCTTCACTTCATAGGCTTTTTATAGAAAGAAGTTACTTCTAACAGTAGAAAAGAACTCATGACCAAGCTGTAGTCAGATAGAGGGGAAAGAAAAAACAAGAAGTAAGAAAGGAGATAGAGTTCTTGGAGACTGTAGCCCAAATTTCCTGCTTCATCTTTCCCAAACAAGTAATTTACCATGATTGATGTAACTTCTGGTTGCTGAAAATGTCTAAGGTGAAAAAGAGAAAGCTGGTTTAAGACTTCTTATGTGTCTGCAGGCAAACTTCAAGCTCTCATAAATAGTATTGTGATTTTGTTTTCTCATTCTATACATTTCTGCCTTGTAGACTCAAGAGGTAAAGCTACTAAGAGAGCACATGGCACCATTTGTTACTATCAAGCAGTTACACTTTCCAACAAAGAAGTGGCTGCATTTCAGCAGTAGTAAAACTATTTTACAGTCTATATACGAGCATCCCAGGGAACATTTCAAGGCAGCACACTGGAAATCAATTATATAAGAAGAATTGAGTTGGCTCATGTTGCTTGAGGCCAAGCACAAATGAAGACAAGCTTTTAATTGCTCAAATGCTTTAGAATTCTCTTACCCATGACTTTTCAAACCTTTTGCAACTAAAGAAACAAGAAGCTGGAATATAGCCTGGTAGGTAATTCAGGGACACATCAGTAAGTTCTGAACTGTTGGTGTTAATATTAATGTATCAGCAAATGAGTTATTTTATGTCTTGTCATATAGACTACCCAGTGATATTCAAACTTTGCTATGCTATCTTCTATAGATTTTTGAATTCTTTATAATATGCCACCATCAGATGAAGGAAAGCTGAAGCATAGAAAAGTTAAGGGCCTGATCCAATGCCTATTCAAGTCAGTGAGACTCCCTCTAGTGACTCAGCTGGGCAGTAAATTACACAAAAATTTTGTGCTATAGGTCTTTCTTTCAATTCAATGTCAGATGAAGATAATAGCACTTTTAAATTACAAATTTCATGTTCTTTCTGGGGGGTAATGCTTTAACTTGCCTGTTGAGGAAAAATTGAGTTAGAAACAGAGATTTAGTGAAAAAAATATTTAAAAAAACATAAAATGCTTCTGTGTTTATTTGTACAACATTCTGTTGGCAATGAAATGTAATCTGGCTTTAATAATTATTCTGACAGCTGAAGTGTTAGAGTCTCTGCTGTATGTTCAAAACACCAGTGGCTGAGAAAACAAAGAAATATTTGCTCCCCAGCTTCACCACTATCTGTTCTGAACTACTTTTCTGCCATTGTTTTTCTTACAAATCATCATTCTGAGATTGTCAAGTACCATTTTTATAATTGTCAGAGGTCTCCATGGAGATTCTTAAAGGGGTTCTTATTCTGTGTCAATCCATTCAAGTGAAACAAATGAAGGTTGCAGAGAAGAGGGTTACACTTAACAGAGGTATAGAGAGTATAGTGTACAGCTTTAAAACTATTTTATTTCATTGTTCTATTCAACATAAGTGAAAGCATGAGAAATATTTTGGAGACGATTAAGTTATTGAACTTGTTCTTTTTTGGTGGTGGGTTTATTTTGCTTTGTTTTGTTTTGTTTTTTCATGTAGAGATATAGCTATTCCTTCTGCAGAGCTCACAACCTTTCAAGACATCTTTGGAAAAAACATAATTTGTTTAAATCAAATTCTGAAAACAAAATGCTGCTTTACTTATTTTTATAGGTGAACTGTCATCTCCAATTTTCAAGTTCACTTTTCACAACTCAGCAAAACACCATAGAATTTTAATCCCTTTAGCAGACACTGTATAGTCTGTTAACCTGGTCATGTATTGTTGTGGTCTGGTTCCTGATAAACAAAGCAGCTGCATAGAATTACTGTGAATATCAGTTTCTTGACTTGAATCAATGTCTTTTGAAGGAGAACCCATAACTGCAGCAAACCAAACTTCTTATCTGTGTTTTGGAAACCTTTGAAGGACAGTGTGCCCCACTAACTGCAAACTGCAACATTAACTGACTACATAATCAAGACTGAATAATCAAAATATTTTTCTTTAGGCTTTTCTGTTCTCTGGACATAGTTTGAAGTGTTTGTACTTATGAAGGCTAGGACTTTTTGATTCCATGGTATGGTTACACATTACTTTTTGAGTGTATTGGACTAACTGAATACTGTGTGCCACAGCTGGTCTGTGTGTCACATGGGAATATATTCATAATGTGATAATGTGGCATTTCAGATTGCACTGTGCAGCAGAGATGGAGGAATGGAGGAAGAGGAGGATGAGGAACATTTTATCAGGACAAAGAAACAATGGATCAGTGCTTTGAAGATAGCACTTTTGCATACATCATGTGGCAGAAAGCTTTCTAACCGTAAATAGCAATGGGACAATATTGTCTGAATTACTGGGTCAACATATTCCAGGGGAAAGGAACTTGGGTACAGATGCCCTATCTATAAGGCATGGGAGTAAGTCAGAAATCAAAAGGTATCTTTAAGTCATGGGAAAAGTTCTCAAATGCCTTTGTTGTATGCACTAATGTTGATTATTCAGCATTCATTTCAGGGTATCCATATTGTAGCAAGACAAGTGGAAAATGTGGATACCTTTCTCAGTATCTATTTATATTGATCTGTATCTATTTTATGTTTTCTACAGTATTCACAATTGGAGACTACCAGAAAAGCTTCAGTGACTATCCTGACCTTGTTTTTGACATTGATTCAGATGTTGATTGACTACCAACAATTATGGAGGAAGTACAGTGCAAGAAGTGATTCAGCTCCTGAGGTAGGACTGAGTTTTGTCCTCTCAAATGAATTCTAAATTAATCTCTTGTCACACACCAAGAAATAATTTCAAACAACAGGCTTTTCAGATATAGCTATTGAATTGCTGTCAAAACCTATTAAACCATCTACTCAAAGATCTCACTACAGAAATTTTAGGGGATTTATTTCTCGGACAAGAGAAGGAATTGAAAATTCCACTGAGGAAGTGTCTACGCCGATTATAGATTTTCTGTCAAGGCAAATTAATTCAATATCCAATTAAAATATGTAGTTAAAATTTTAGCAGTATTTTTCCTCTTTTGGGCTTGTAAACCGGTACATTATTTTAGTATGGGAGACTAATGCAAGTTTATGTTTTTATTATCTCTTTATATTTATATTTAGGAGGAATTATTTCTAAAAAATGTGCTAGCACTGTGGAGGTAGCACTGGAGTTTTAGAAAGAATAGGTCCAAGTTTTAAAATGGTATTAATGCTACTGAGTTAAAAGAACATTTACCAGACGTGTTGTTAAAATTATTTGTGGAAGTTTAGCACCCTGCCTGTCCCCCAGATTTTTGATGCTTTTAATAATTATATAAGCCCCTGATTATTTATTTTAATAAGAAAGCAAACATTAAAGCATCTACATTTTAAACATAGCAAGAACTATCATGACTGTTCATTTTTTTAAGAACCTCATAAGAATAAGGATAAGAAAAAGAAAATACACATATCAATTCATAGTTACCAGGGAAAAATGAAAGTTAAACAGCTAATATGTATCATATTTTTGTAAGAAATTGGGATTCCCAGCATAGAACTACAAAACATGTTATTAGAGGAGATGAAGGCAGCTTGAGCCTATACATCTTGATTTTCTTGAATGCTTGTTTCTCATATATCTCATATATATCAGCTTTGTCCAGCTGAATCTTAAAAATGTCCAATGCTGGACATTTTCTGCTGTCCAAACATTCAACATCACTTCCCTGGGAGATTATTCCAATGACTGATTCTCATTGTGAAAAACTGTCCTCTTATGTCTAAATGGAATCTTTCAAGAAGGAACTTGTACCCTTTACTCCTCATCTTTTCCATGTGATGTCTTATAAAAAGAGAGTCTCCATATGCTTTGTAGCCACCCTTTAAATCCTTTAAATACTGGAATACGGGGATAAGGTCTCCCCTAAGCCTTCTTTTCTCAAGGCTAAACAAACCCATTTCCCAGTCCATTGAGCATCTTGGTGGCCTTTCTCTGGACCCAAACCTCTTTGTAAGTTTCCTACAGGTGTCCATATGTCAGAATTTTCCCATAGAAAATGGAAAACCTCAACTCAGAGAGACATAGGTGTTAGATAAAAATAAAATTATTACTGTCAGAAAGGTGCAAAGTATGAAAATTTTGAGACTGGGGGCTACATTGGAGCTCATCTGCAACCTGACCTTACCTAGAGTGATCAACTAATCAAATACGGAAGACTTCAGGTAAAGACAGAGTTTTGCCTGCCTCCCTGACTTCAACTACAAAAAATGTCTGTATAAGTGCACATCTAAATATAGATAGTGAAATACATACTCACTAGTTTATAAAAATTTACAAGCTCTGCTTCTCTACCTTTAAGATTGAAGAGCCTGTAAATTCCATAAACTGCATAAGGAATTTAAATGTCAGGAGATTAAATACTTCAGAAACTGGAAGAAGTTGTAAACTCCATAAACTGAAAAGACATAAAGGGAGAGAGGGAAAGAGTGAGAAAAGGAAGGAAGGAAGAGAGGAAGGAGGAAAGGATGGCTGGGAGGACAGAGGGAAGGTGTCATGAGAGGAAGGAGGGAAGGAAATAACACCGAGCTTTTGTTTTGCAGAGCTGAAATTACACATAGTTTAAGATATCACATCTGTGCCTCTTCTCCCTCAATGTTTTCCTTGCTCTTATTGGTTATGGTGAAGGAAGATGATGAGGGTTGTCTCCAACAGCTCTCTCATTGCCAGTAATTAATGTTTTCTCTGAACACAAGCAGTGTGTTCAGAGAACTTTTAAATTAGCTTCTCCTACTGGGTTCTTTACATCTTTGACACCGTGCTGTTGCAGTCATCTAGAGCTGAACCCTTCCTCTCCTGAAGGAGAAGTTCTGGGCCTGCGACCAGTACTTTTTTACCACACAAAGACAAAAGAGAAAGGGATGTGAAGCTCTGGGATGGAGGGAACTCTCCCCGTATTTGACAAAAGAGTCAGCTGGCTCTCCCAGGCTCTGGCATGGATGAAGCAAGCAGGGAAAAGCCATGGCCATTTGCCACCTGCCCTCAGCAAGCTGCTGGGCTAAGCCACAAAGGATTTCACCTGAAGCTGACCCTGCTGCTTGAATGTTTGTGCCTTCTGTGTGCACTCTACTGGATAATGTTCAAGGCAAGGGAATCAGATCAACTTACAGTGACATATCAATAGAACTTGAAGAAAACTCACTAGTATTGACATAACTATATAGTAGTCAGTGGTAGAAATTGATGTTACAATGCAAAGAGGCCCCAATTTTACCTGAAGTCTTCACTCATTTACAAGTTTGAACATAAGTGCCCTTCTGTGTGTGGAAATCTTTCACGCTTGATTTCTGCTGGAATCTGGAAGTGAAAGATCTGGAAGTACAAGTACTTATCTAAGGATGCTTTGCATTCTATACCACTTAGTGAGTGAACAGAATCATCCTTTATTAGTTTTAACTCCTAAAATTGACAAGAAATTTGTTTCTATATTGGGCAAGTCTAAAATTGGTATTTGTCAGTGAGGTTAATGCTCCAAACTCAGTGAGAAGTTACAGCATTTTGAGGTGGACAAGTCTATCTCCCTGACATCCCTGTTTAATAGCGTAATCCCACTATTTGACCCAGTAGTCAGGAAGAATGATGGGGCTCATCCTCTCTGTTCATGATAGCTGCATCTGAATCCAAGTCCTGGACCACCCATCTACCAGGGACAGACTTTTGCAAGCCTCTAAGGAAGGGACTGTCTCAGAAGATGAGGAAAGAGGCAGAGGACAGCATTCAATGCTAATGATGTTCAGACTGGCCTATCAGGAAGATCTGTAGACAAGTTGAACTTATGCAGAAGTTCCAGTACAATAGCTTCAGTAGGGAGCCTTAGCTACAGTCCTCAACAACTTGGCCAGAAGTACAACCCTCAGTTTCACAAGGGCTGGTCATCAGCTAGCTATTGGGAAAAAAAACACATTAAAACACATTAGGGGGATTAAATACACTCTCGGGGATAAAAAAATAAAAAAGATGTATCTGAATAAAAAAACACATAAGAGGCATGCCACTGGAAAAGATATTGCTAGAACCAGAGATAATAGTGGTGCCCAATGGAGGCAATTAGAAGGAGGTAATAGTTCCTCTCCATCAGCTGAAAGAGATTTGATGAAGCCCTAGAAGTGATGTAGTGCTTTCATCCTATTGATTATAAAGGAGCCCAGAGGAACCTCTTCTCAGGGCTATTGACTTAAGCACAGCCTTGTCCTAATGTGGCTGTATGGCTCGGTGACAAGAATTTCTTTAGAGAAGGCCAGACTGGAAAACAGGCAGAAAAAACAGATATCTGCAGGTACTTGGCCATATAAGGTTACCCCTGCATTCCTTCCTTATGAAATGCCTCTCCCTGAGCTTCTCTTTACTAATTTTCATAATTTAAGTCCATCTAAGCGTAATTAAAAAGTCCAAATTACTGAGTAGTAAGAAAGAATGAGCAATTTTTCTTTTGCTTAGCAGCATTACAGTACTGCATGTTCTAAACAGAAGGGACAAGAAGTGAAATATGATGGTAGACTAAAAAGAAATCAGAGAGTTCACTGCAGTAATATGTCATTGGTAGTAACCGTGCCATAAAATGAAAGTGTTTATTTTCAGTCTGATCCTTTTATTAAAATAAATCCTGTTGAGGGAATTTACCTACAAAAGATATTGTTCTATGCATGCAGCAAATCTTTCTAATTATCCAGATACTCCTGGGAAAAATGGCTACCAGTGAAATGTAATGATACATTTGTAAAAACAGAGATTTATGTTCTTTTTCTAAAAGATAAGTCATTACTGACATTTTAATTAGGCAATCCCTCCTCAGACTTCTAATTTCAATGTTGTTTCTATATTTCATAAGGAAATTGTTCTGATACTTCTGAAAACAACTTGATAATGTATGTACTCGGTGATCACACAGAACAGGTCTGCAAATTCTGAGCAGAGTGCTAATACGTGAACCTCTGCATAAAATAGATATGGAAATAATATGAAAATTGCACGTCTGGATAACACTGACAAAGCACAAATTTTCACTGTGGATAAATTGTTCCCCAAAGGAAAAAAAAAAAGACGAGAAAATAACAAGCTGGAAAAAATCAACCCTTGTGTCCCTTTAGTCACCTACATATAACAAACAAAAAGCTACTCTGAAGCATCAAATTGCTGTGAATTTGAAGGGGAAGGTTTTCTGAATAACCTTACCAGTTGCTGAAAATTAACAGTTTAAATATTCTCAAAAATCATTATCTGAGTCAAAGAAAAGATTTAAAGATCTGAGCATTGCATAGTCAGGATTTGTCTTTTATTAGAAGTGATCCACTGCACGTGGAAGGTAAAGTCAGGAATTAAGTTTTAGCAGGTCTTCACATTTAAAAATATATAATGCAGAATTCACAGTCCATCTTCTCTAACTATTTAAGGTGGTTGCTTAGGAAAACCGAAATTCAGGAGGTTCCTCCTGTATATCAGGAAGCATTTTGTTACAGAGAGAGTGACTGAGCACTGGCACAGGTTGTCCAGAGAGGTTGCAAAGTCTCCATCCCTGGAGATATTCAAAAGCTGTCTGGACTACCAGCTCTAGGTGGACCTGCTTGGGTAGGGAGGGTGGGACCAGATGACCTCCAGATGTCACTTTCAACAACCATTCTGTGATTCTGTGGTTCTGTACAGCAAAGAGTGGTGTCAGAGAAAGAGGCATCTGAGACCCCATCCCTACAGGTCTACCTTGCCATCCCAGGGCTGTGTCTGACTACGGTTCCTCTCACCAGGACTGATCCTTACCCTCCACCTGCAGGCTGACAGCACAGCCCAGCCTCAGCTTGTCCCTGCCCCAAGGAGGTGCCTGATGCCCAGGGCTGGGCCTGGCACCATTGCCCCTGAACTGTTCTGTTCCTGGCTGGGATGGTGGGACAGTCTCTGGCTGACAGGGCCATCTCTGTCTGCTGAATGGTCCCCTGTGAGTTGGCAGCTCACCACAGATAATCAGAAACTGTATCTCAAAATACATGATCCTCTGTTATATAAATACTAGATTTATTCTCAGGGAGCATGCTGATAAATATCAATATAATAAAATAAATGTTTGCTGTTAAGGTAGAGTAAGCAGAACCTGGGTTTAAGTTTGCCTCTTCAACATCTTTTATTCTTTCAAGACAGTACATTTCAGACATTTCTGCAAAAAAGACAAATAAACTGAAAACATTATATTAGGCAACATTAGTGTTAATTTTATATATTGTTACAGCTAACAACTATTAATTCGTAAATTAATGCAATTGTTACATTTTAACATTGATGATAAATTCTGCAGCTAGAGGAGTTCCTTATAGGGAGATGGGAATGAGATTTGAACTGAAGTACTTAAGTTTCAATTAAGTGTGCTCATGTGTATTGGCAAAATAATACTCCTGTCCTTCATGTTGGTAGCAAATTCAGACAAAAGAGATATCTATCTTATTTATAGTGCAGCATTTCCTCCAGTGGTGGCATTAATTTCAACCTTATTCTGGCCCCTGGTGTTCACCAAATCTGTAGAAAGTTAAAACCTTTGAAGCATTTAGAGTTTCATTAAATCAGGAGAGTCGGTTCAAGCATTATGAAGATGGATGGACATCCAGAAGTGAGATTACATAGGCCATATTTTTGTAGGAAATCAAAAAGAAACCAGTAAATTCAGACTCAGAACTGAGGAGTCATATCTACAGACATTTTATATTCTAGATATAGCCTCGTTGGTGTCAGAAACAGGTGGTCTATCATTTTTCTGGTCTTTAATGATGCCTTTGATAATGAATGCATTTTCCCAAATTACATAGTTTTTGGTGGAGCTCTATCATGTTGCAAATGTAGTTTTTAAATCTATTACTGCCCTACAGATTGCATCTGTATTTCTACCCCTCTTAATTTTTTTTTGGTGTTATTTTTTTCTTTCTTCCTTCATAGCTGAATTTAACATAGCCATTTTCCATGTTTTATATAAAACTAAAGTAAAATTATGTGAAGCTGTGACTATATCAGCTTTATTAAAGTGCAGTTACAGAACATTTGTTTCATTCCTTTAATCCAATATTACTCAAGGTTATCTCTGTCTTGGGTTCAGGAGTCTTTACAGGATACTCTGAAATGTCTGTGTTACCTTTGTGGAAAAAGTGACATTAATACGTCAAGACAACAAATAAGTAAATTATGAGGTAAGTTACTATATTGTTTGGATGAGAAAGAATCTTAGATGCAATCTCCCAAGTGGAGAAACTTTCTAAGTGCATCATCTTTTGTAGAAATGAAAATAGGTTTCGGTCTCTCCAATGTTCTTTATTAATCACAAGGAATATGCAAAGAGAGAGAGGAACTCACTGTACCTCTCCAGAGCCTTTTGCATCTACCACTTGCTTTGGGATAATTGGCAGCTGTAGCTGCCTCTAAGACTCTACATACCTGTTGATATATTTTTCATGGAAATCCTGGGAATTAGATATTCTCTCCTTCTTCGCTCTCACTATGTCTCATTTATGTTTGAGATATTTTTCATACTGTTTAAGCAGATTAAAGTCTGCTTAAAGATTGACTTTTCTTGAAGGCAAGTTTTCTGGTGCAATCAAATGTCCATATTAATACAAATGCCACAAGTAATCAAAGGATGCTCTTCTTTTTTCCTTTTTTTTTTTTTTTTTTTTTTAACTTTTGTCCTGTGTGTCTACAGTTGATCACTGCAAAATTTTACAAAGGGGGAAAAGAAACTCGAGTCTCACCTTTTTAACTTTGTGGCTTCCCTTGTTCTTACAGAAGAAAGCAATTTTATTTGAAAGGCATGGAGAAGTACAGAACCAAAGAATGACACAGGAAATAATTTATCCTGTAGTTCTAAATGTGTCCTTGAAACTGTTTACCACAAAAACAAAGCAATGTTTTATGTTCATACCAACTGCATTAAGACATCTCATAGGAGCAAAGAGGAAAGAAAATTTACTATATGTGAAATGAACTCCCACACAAAAGCAGTGAAAGCCACGTGAAGTGGTTCTGAATGTTTTATTTTTTAAGAGAAAACATATCCTCATGTACCTGGCTTTTATCAGCCTCCCCTTACTTTGACCTCTTAACAGGGTGAATTCACTAAATGAAGAAATAGGGAGTATTCACACTGATAATATAGCAGTACAAAAAAGTTGTGATTCCCCAAATTTTACATGTTTTATTATGTATTTTTATGAGATTTTATTTTTTAACCGGTCATGTATTATTCATTATTTCTCATCTACTATTCATTTTTATTTTATTAAAATTTTCCATCATCATATTAGGGAGCAGAAGCAATAAATAAAAGGTGCATGTGGGAATCAGAACTCATGTTTGACTGATAAATGACTAATGAAGGAGGGAGTTGTTCTAAAAATCAGTTAATGAACATTCATTAAATTATTGCCTTTCTTCTCTGAAAATCTCCCTTTCATCAAACCAAAATGAGGGTTTAACTTATCTGATAACCAGAAGGAAAGGATAGCTCTAATAGATACTTTAAAAAACTCCACACAACTATATAAAATACACAGAGTATAAAAATGTAATAAATAATGTAATACATTGCATTAATACATTACAATAATACATTGTGAAATATGTTATTGCAATAATACAGATTTGTGAAACCACACAAAAAGTTCTGAAATTACTCTGGGAATTATATTACTTATTTTTAGTGTGGGCAGTCTCTTCTGAGCCTTCAGATCAGCCTGTCTCAGCCCCTGCAGGGGCAATATCACTCCTACATATAGCCTGTTATTTCTACATTTCTCAGATCTAATTGTTTATTAATCATACTGTTTGATGAGCATGAAAGGAAATCTAATTAGCTCAATACCTCGTGCAATGTGTATCAATACTTTCTGCAACTATATAACAAAGTAAATTCACTGGAAAATTGTTCTTAACCTATTCTAGAATTTCAACTGCTTACCATAGCAACTCGTCAATTAAATATTGTATCACTATACTGAGAAAATAATAAAATACTCCTAGCTGAAAGCTCTTTCAGTAAAAACATTCACCATTTTTTCTGTTTTTAAAAGCTAAAAGCACAACCAGTACGTGAAGTTGGATGTGAAACAGACAACTATCAACTAAAGATAAAACTTTGTCTCACACAAGACAGCTCTGCCAAGAAGTACTTCAGGGTGTTGACTGATGAGAAGCTCAACGCGAGCCAGCAACGTGCACTCACAGCCCAGAAAGCCTGCAGCATTCTGGGCTGCATAAAAAGGAGCTTGGCCAGCAGGTTGAGGGAGATGATTCTACCCCTCTGCTCTGCATTCATAACACCCCACCTGGAAACCCCAACATCAGAAGGACATGGATGTGTTGGAGCAAGTCCAGTGGAGGGCCACAAAGATGATCAGAGGGCTGGAGCACCTCTCCTATGACGACAGGCTGAGGGAGTTGGGGTTGTTCAGTTAAAAATTTTCAGCAAATTAGTTAAAAATTAACCCGTTAAAAGTTAGTTAAAATTTTTCAGCAAAATCCTGCATATCGTTACTATACTGTTAAATCAAATGGGATAACAATAAAACAACTAATTATTTGCATTATGAATATCAGAAGAAAGAAAATATCTCTGCCGCAAACGATTTTGAAAGATTCTGAGCATGTCTAAAAGTCTTATTTGGATAAATTATATAGAAGGTTTCTGAAAAAAACATGCACTTAGTTAAATGAAAATTACACCTTCTTATTACTTATTGAGAATTCTAGAAACTATGAAACCTCTTTACTATATTACTTTGTAATACCTGCCATAAGTTATTTTCATTAAAATGTTGAAAATTAGTTCCTGGAATATTCATGGATAACCCTACTCAGCCAACTGATCTAGACCTGAAATCTCTCAGTGTGTTGTGATAATTCTCTTAGCATAAAATTTTGCATTTTGATTACTCTTAATTTTAATTATGTCTATATTTCAGAGAAATGAAGTAAAACGAGGTAGCAGGCTACGAATAAAAGAAAGCTAAGAAGTTATCACAGAGGTATAATATAAATCAAGTTGTTATGAAGTCACCCTTACAAATGATCATCTTATTTTTGGGATTCCAAACCACTTCTCATTCTGGTAAAGTAAGTGGAGTATGTTTTGTAAGAATACTGAGTTTTATGGCTACACATTCTTTTTCTTGTAAGCATCCTATTTGTCACCCATTTACAATGTTAGAAAAAAAATCACAGTGATATAAAGATAAAAATGAATACCATTATCATTTTAAACACTAAACATTACAGCTTGGGAAATGGATTAGAACAAAACAGAAAATGTAGCTAATGGTTTTTTTTTCTGAATTCTGAGCAAGAGGATCATCTCCTGTACATGCCATCTAGGAAGCACACAGATGGTCTAACTGCTGTCATCTGAAAACTTTCATATTTTCTTCCTCCCTGTTCTTTGATAGTAACACTTGTTTGAAGATCACAGCTAAAGCTCTAAAGAAGAATTCTCTTGTAATCTGAAGTTTCTATGCAACTTAGCATACCCTAAAAAGAACTGCACTTCAGAGAATTATAGATTGAGAGTGGAGATGGAGGGACACAGGACAGATTCACTTGGGCCCCAGAAAAAAAAAATTGCTCTAAAAGTAAAGAAGCTGAAGAGCTTAATTTCAAAGTATTAAGAGAGAAATTTAAATATCTTTGTCTATCTACCCAGCACCTATCCTTACTCTTCCTTCAGTGATTCAAAAACACAGATTCATTTTCTAAACTCTGATGCTTTTGGGGGTGATGCATCTTGTTTGACATCTACTGATGACTGTTTTATGCTTTTAGTAGGGATTCAATATAAAAGCAAAAAATGCAAAATATTTTCTGTATCTTTAGGATATTCCAAGATGAATGAAAACATCTTCAGGGTTTGTTTTTTTTCATTACCATATTAGAAAGATATACATGGAGGTTTGCTGTTGACATGAAATTAGGCAGGGAACAGTCAGTGTGCTGGAGGACAAGGACATGCTCAGAGGGACCAGGAAAGGCTTGCAAGTCTTGCAAGTTTTGGATCCTGGGCTCAGGTAGTAGGGATGGAGCCAGCAGGTCTAGAAGAGTGATCTTTCAGCCCTATTTGATAGCTGTAAGACCTCCCCTGGAGTGCTGTTTCCAGTTTGGGCAACCCCAGCACAAGAGACAGTCCAGATGAGGCCTGGCAAAATTGTTTGGGGGCTGGACCACAGGACGTGTGAGGAGGCTCCATTGACTGGGTCCTGAGAGATTACTCTGAGCAGTAATTAATAAGGCAGTAAAATGTAGTTGCTCTGGTTTCAGCATTCATACATAGTTGTATAAAGAAAGTGACTATTTGAACTTGCATAAATTATACTGCAGTTTGCATGCTTGCAAAGAAAAATGGTTGATCTTTTTAGGTGAAAGTCACCCATTTAGAAGGGGGACAGAATAGATGCTGTTCGCCTCCTCAAATGAGGTCTGTCATGCTGATTTGCTGAGAACATGTATGTAAATATGCTTACTAAGTTTATGCAAAATGTCTGTGAAAATAATGTTTTCCTTGTTAAAAATACAGCTATTAATAACTGCTTATGAAAAATGTATTTAGAGTAGGATAATAAAAATGTTATCAAAGCTGCTGGGAAACCCTTGTGCAAGGAAAAGGTACAGATAACAAATGCTGTCAGTGTTGGAGATGGAGCTTTATTATATGCAGCAATAGGTTTATCTTGCCTGCTTCATCATGTGGCATTTCAATAATTTGCTACCAGGAGAAAGATTTACTATGCATCTCTTCCCCCAGACATGTTCATAATACCCAGAGCAGCAAGTATGCAGTCTATTGACTCTCTCTTGTTTCAGCTGATATTTTGGAACATGGGTTTTAAGACATCCACAAACAGGAGGGAGGGGGACAACAAAAGACAGTATTTCCATACCTATCTTTTCCCCTTGCTTGATCACAGCATATTACTGAACCATTCATAGGAATACAAAGAAATACTTTCAACCTGAGAGGTTTGCCATTGATAGGGCTCAGCTCATAGTTTAGAGTTGCACAGCCAAAGATACTTTCAACGATTGTGATGCAAATATTACAGATAGGCAGCAAAAAGGAAGAAATAATGGCATATAATAATAAAGTATTGATACTGAAAAGACTGTTTGTCTTAATTTAGTTATCACATCTCCTGATAGTGTAATGAAATCCTAGTTACTATACTATGAATGCTGAATGTGTATCTGAAAAAGAATAGCCTTATTCATTTTTTAATATAATTCAACCAGGCATGGGCAAAATGTGAAATAACAGAGACCTAGAATAAACAGCACAATATGAAATAACAGAGGTCGAGTGCAATGATACTGGATCATAATTTTTTCTCTGCACAAAATTCTCATTACAGTGAACCTCATGATCCACTATGTGTTGCCTTTTAAAAGGGACTCATTCATCCTTTTGAAGCTAAACTGCTTTTTAGCTGTGCAGAGCAAAATGTTTCTTAACAATATGGTAATTATGTTCTTAGGTGTTTACTTGGTATATATTTATAAACACAATGTAAACAACACTTGAAGTGGGCAGATAATTATACAGACAGTCCAAAAAATTGCATTTAAGTGTTAACTCCACAGGCCAATGAATTTAATAACAAAAGGCCATCCATCTGGGCGTGAGATGAGACTAATACTGAATAACTCTTTTACATCAGAGGTCTGCCAATATCTTCCCTATATAAACAAATGGAAATCAACAGAAAATCCATAGAAGATAGGACTGATAAATCTTATTTAGATCAATTGAAAGGTAGAGAACAGTACATGATATCAGTGCATGGGAAGGCAGTGAAGAACTGGGCCTTGACTTCTTTGTCAGGGTTGTACTACAGAAGCTGGGTTTCAATCTGCTTTACCCACATTTCAGCATTTAACATTAATATTTCTCCAGGATCAAATTGTTCCTGTTTTATGCTTGCTTATCTCCAAGACCCTTAGCAATATAAGAAAAATTGAATTGTGTGTTCTAAAGAATAAAGACCACAGACGCAGAGCTAAGATTTATTTTGGAGAAGAATAAACGTGGCGCTTCTTTTGCAGATGAAGAAAATGGTTCTGCTCAAGACCACCTGTGGCTCTCTGTTTTGGGCTGCAGTTTATAAAGCAGCACTGAGGAAATCAGCATCACAGCATCAAGCTAGTTGGATAAGGAAAATACCAATAGCACTTTGCAAACAATTTCTAACACCACAAATGGGAAAGTAATGAAAGATAGCGGGATCAAACCTTTTCGATCAGCACACCACAGCTTAGCTTCCTTCTTTCAGCCGTGCAGTAACACTGCTGAGTAACTGATTAAATTACTGGCCTACTATGTGTACCTAAAAAAAATTAGTTATAAAACTCCCAGAGAAGTGGGACATTATTTAGTGTCTGAGGAGTAGCTCTGGTTACCTAAGTCTTTATCCTATCATATTTCCTGTTTTTAAATTTACTATAGACATCTCTTTGCATTGTGTTCCCATCTGTTAGATCTGGTTTCTAATTTCACTTTTAATTTTTCTCAATATAAATGTTAATTTTAAGATTATCATTGTCTTCATTTACATAATGTTGCTAATGTGGAGTTATAGATTGAAAAAAACGCACCAGTAACAAGTGGCCAGCAAGCCACTCAAAAAGTAGACATCATCTTCCATAAAAAAAAGGCCTAATTAAAACTGACAGCTCATCAGGTGATCTTTTTGCTTTTCTTTTTCTTCATTTTTTTAAAAGAAAATGGCTGTCTGGCATAAAAGGGTAAGAAAACTGCTCCCTGGTATTTATCCAACACAGACACAGCTCATTTTCAACATTCCTGAAAAGTGTAAGACGAGGCTTAACTTAAAATGAAAAACAAAGAATATATTAAAAAAAAAAAAAAGTATAAATGCTGCATTGGCTTCATGAAAATGTAACTCCTGTATATGCAAAATAATGAGGGGTGAGTTACAATGTATTAGCTATAATTAAACGTGTAACACTCTCTTCATCTGCTTTCTTATAAACTCATAGGTAATGAAGGGAAGAAGACGTGTGATGTTTATTTCAGTGTCTTTGGGGCTCAGCTCAGAATGTGTCCTGCTCAGCTCACCCTCTGCTGCTCACCACTGCTTTCCACATGGGCATTATTATGCACCTTGGACCTGCATGCTGAAAAGCACTCTGGGTTTATTCCTTGTCACCCATTGATAACAGGTATGTGGAGTAGAGAGAACAGTTCTGAGGAAGTTAATTTCTTGCTTGCTTATCCTTTAAGCATATGTACCAAACCTCCTAGCCGACAGCACTGCAATCTCTTCCAAAGCAATTGTGTTAGGTAATGGGTAGTTAAGAAGATAATGCCAATTTTGTAACTCTATTTCACAGGATCCTGAGGCAATTAAGAAAGTTTATGCATTATAGCTCTTATTCACCCCCATCAGCACCAGTCACAAGAGAAAACTTAGAATGACTGGGCTCTAAACAGTATGTATTTACATACAATCCTTCTCTGAATATTAATGTTGTTCTAAGTTAAGAAAACTGTTGAAGAAATTGTAGATCACCTGTACCAGTCCAAACTAAAACTCTTGATATTATTTGGAATTTTTCTTTTCATCTTGGAAATTCCTTTCTCTAAATGATGGGTTAATACTAGAAATAGGAATATATGATTGCTTTTCCTAATTTAGTCCTGAGTCTTGTTTCCATTTTTACAGATTTACAAATTTGACAGAGTTGGAAGGGACCTCTAGAGATCCTCCAGTCCAACTCCCCTGACAAAGCAGGGTTGCCCAGAGCACATCACTCAGGACCGCATCAAGGCGGGTCTTGAAAATCTCCAGAGAAAGGGATTCCATAACCTTTCTCAGCAGCCTGTTCCAGTGCTCTGTCACCCTCACCATAAAGAAGT